>CATIWJ010071240.1:0-43416 GCA_949640765.1 Croton laevigatus | reverse complement strand
ATTGTGGTTGTGCGTGATGAGGAAATAGAGAGAGTTTTTCAAACATGAAGGGCAAAAATATTCAGGTTTTTCTAGCCATTTCCATCGTTGAGAGAGAGAGATGAGGAGAAGATGTGTGTGGGTTCTTTCTTTGGGTTGGTTAGATGTATTAGACTGGGTTGAACCTAAAACCAATGATTTGATTTAAACTTAACTTAAAAATAACAAAAAAGTCCGTATTTTAAAATATAATTTTCAATTATATTCTTTACTTTAAATTTTGGGTATTATTAAAACTCAACTATTCGATTTGGGTATTTTTAATACAAAGTTAAAATTTAGGTATTTTTAAGAATTCACCTAAAATTCAAGGTATTTTTATATGATTGGCCCATTATTTTGATATTTGTGAACTCAAATTTGCCGTGTCATTGTTCAACGGTCTTTTTTTTGTTAAATATTCAATCCAATCCAATACAATAGTTTCAATATTTTTTCATACATGTCCTGTTTTATTATTCTTATTGTATTTGTATTTTTTTAAGTTAAGTTTTTTTTTTTTGTGCGCTCTTAATCTAATTTATATTTTATTTTTTAGATTTTATAATTATCATAATTTATTTTAAATTAATTTATTAAATTTATTAAAATATATTCACTACAATTTATATTTAATATCAAATTTATTAGAATATATTTAGACTTAAGGACTATTTACAATTTACACTCTTTTTTTTTTACATCAACATTTCCTCACTTCGTCATTTTCTATTTAAGTTTATTTATCTTATTTAATATATGGAATATTATTGAAAAGTCTTTTAGGTTTATTAAAATTAACTAACAAATTTCTTTATTTACATAGATCAATTAAAACATTCATTAATTTTTGCGTATGAAGTCTAGTTAAATTAACTAATACAATTATGTTTTGTAAATAGATTAAAATATATCTCATTCTTAATTTGTCAAACTAATATTTTTTTTTTAAATTCGTCAATATAATGACTATATATGTAAAAAAAAAGAAATCCTCAAAGTTGTTAATCAATAATTTTCTAAGTAGGCAAATGTGTGATAATTCTTTAAGAAATTAATAGACTAAACTCTTATCAATGTTAAGAGTACACAAAATAATTAGGAAAAATTACTCTTTTACCACTGATGTTTAACTTAATGACTAATTTATTACTGTTTTTTGGCAAAATTGCTCAGATATCACTAACGTATTGTTTAAATTATTATTACATCACCGCACTGTTAATGTTAACATTTGACCGTTGAAAAAATTGCTGAATTGACTCCTTAAGTTGACTTTAATTTTTATTTTTTTTGCAACTTTAATACTCAATTTCATTATACTTTAATTTTTTTTTTTTGCTAATAACACCACTTTCACACTTAATAATTTTAAAATCGGAATATAAAAATTCATTAAAAATTCTTAATTTGATAAAAATAAAAAATACTACTATTATTCTAATTTTTTTTGAAATAGTCTTTTTTGTCCTTATATTTTAATTTTATCTTACATTTTTGTTTTCTGTTAACTAATGACCAATATTCTGTTAATTTTTAAATAATTGACATTACTATCCTTTAATTAATATGAATTTAATTAATTAATTACTTTGTAATTAATAGGTACTAAATTATAATTTTATTATTTAAATTGAAAAAGAAAAAATAGAAAATGTGAACTATATGCTCATTGCCGAACATGGACCTACATCTTCTTAGAACAAAATCTCCGCCACCAGCCGTTCAACCATCGCCGTCCGACTATCACATAATAAAAATGCTACGTTTCAGTGAACCTAGCTCCACCATCTTCAACTTTAGTGACGACTTATAGCGATGGTAATCGAAGGAAAAATATCAGTAGCCATGGAATCACTGTTTGCAAATTCATAATTTTTGGTGATTGGGCGAGGAAAAGAAGGCGTTCAGGATATAGTTCATGAGTTGAAAAGACCTATAGCGCCAACTAACTCTCCGGTTGATGGTCGAAATTGAAAATAAGAATAGGTCATAGATTGGGTTGAAAGATTCAAAAATTTCAATTGATTTTTTCAAGGTCGTATGTTGTTATGATGCAAAAACTAAGGCCATAACTTGATTTAACATATCAAGAGCTTCATTTTTGTGTATATGTTAGTTATTTTGGTGGCCGAAAACTAGTTTGAGTGGTGTACATAATGTTTTTTTGGCCGGAATTAAAACACAAACAAAAAAAATTTATTTTAAAAAATGTACGGACAAAAATATACATTAAGTGATAATATAGGAATACAATTATAATTTTCTCTTATTTTAATGTTTACAAGAAAAGTCAGCGACCTTTTAGTAACTAAAAATTATAAAATTATAATTTAGTATATATTAATTAAAAAATAATTAATTAATTAAATTCATATTAATTAAAGGTAATCCTATCAATTATTTAAAAAATTAACACAATATTTTGTTATTATTTCACAGAAGTACAAAAATATAGGACAAAATTAAAATATAAGGATAAAAAAGTCTATTTTAAAAAATATTTAAAATAATAATAGTAAATTTTTATATTCTGATTTTATAATTATTAAGTGTGAAGCTGTTGGTTAAAAAATACAAAGTGCAATGAAATTGAGTACTAAAATTGTAAAAAGGGTGAAAATGAAAATTCAAATTAATTTAAGGAGCTAATTATGTAATTTTTCAACGGACAAATATTAAAATTAATTGCGTAGTGATGTAATAATAAATTTAGGCCAAACATTAATAATGTAAAAGCAATTTTATCAAATTACAATAATAAATTAGTAATTAGGACATAAATTCACTGATGAAATAATAATTTTTTCAAATAATTAATACTAATAATAATGAAATAGTAATACTATAAGAATCGGAGGGTGATTTGGTAAATATAGATACAAACGTAGAGGTGAGAAAATGATCCTATCCGGAAGGAAAGAGCAGACAATTATGCTTTCGGGGCAAAATGTGTATTGGAAAGCCAAATCTGGAAAATCCAACGGATGGGGTTGCTTATAGGGTATTATTAAAGAAGAAAAATTATTAGTACATGAAACTGATTAATATAGTGGTATATAAAAACAAAAGCAAAGTTTAAAAGAGGAGAAGCACAGTGCAGCTTTATACGAACCAATCTGTTTTATTGCCCCAACTCTTCATATTGTTACAGTTTCTGCAGACACTGCTCTGCTTCTCCTTCTGCATTTTCTTTTTCCACGACAATCTTGTAAAGTTCTTTTGCTTTAACTAAACCAAAACTGCATTTTTTTTTATTACAATATCACAGCAAAAGCAAAAGCAAAAGCGTTTTTCTTGTTTCATCAGTTTAATTTCATGCATGAGAATTATATACAAATAATAAACAATAACAGCGCAGAGGAAGGTTTTTTTTTTTGGAATTGCAGAAAACATATCTCCACGCGCTAGCCATGTGATTGGAGATCTCAGAAGGATAAACGAAACTGTAGCCGTCCGATGAACCACTCTCTAAGACAGAGCGTGGGAGAGATATAAAAGATCGAGCTGTCGAAAATTGTAACCACTTTGGGAAACGGTAGTACGAATGACGGCCGCGTTCTCTCTCTCATTGTTAAATCAAGACTTCTTCAGTCAGCCACTAACGTCTACTCACCGCCGTTTATAAAATTTTCTCTCCCTCTTTCTCTTTCTAGACCCCCCTCTCTCTGTACTAAGCTGTCACTACTCTTTCTCTCTCTCTTCTTAAAGCCTTTGTTTTAACTCCTTCCTTACAGTTCACGCCAAGCGCCTGCACTATTTCTCTCTCAGAGAAAATGGCAGTAAAGCCAATATCTGTTCCTCAGCTATAGCCTGTTTCACTCTCTCTCTTTCTGTTTCTTCGTTGATCATGCCATGCCTCCTTGTTATATGCTTCACTGCTTCTGTTAGCTGTTTTAGTGTTGTTTTGTGCTGGAATTCTTGTTGATGGAGGAAATAGATGCCATCTTTGCGAGAAGGACGGAGATGAGGAGGACATTGTCTTTGAAGTTTTTAATAGTAGTGGTGTTCATGCTTTTCTGTTCTCTAGCTTCATCTATCAACAACGACGAAGGTCGCCTATTATATTTCTATCCTCGTTGTTGAGCTTTGCTCTCTTTTTTTTTTTCTTGCTGTTCTGGTTTCTTCTGGTTTTGTTCATTTTGGCTCTGTTGTGTGTTTATGCTGGATTTGTTGCCTTGCCATTATATTGAGCTTCGATCACGATACTTTATGCTGTGGCTGTATTCTCCTCATTTCTTTCCTGAATAGAGAAATGTGCTTTTGAACCATAATTCTTCTACTTGAAAATCAAATAGTAATATTATTTACTTCTTCAATATTTTTTGCGTTTGATGCTGATTTTTGTTTTGTGAGTTGGTTACTGTTTCTAATATGGTGTTGATGTTGGTGTCAATTTCGCTGTTTCCATCTTTTATTTTTCTGTTATCATTTATTTTGAGCTCATGATATATAAAAAGAGGGAGTAATAGAGTAAATGGGTTGATATAGGGAAAGCCTTGATGCTGATAAAAGCATCATTTAGCAATGTCGCCAACGTGCTTCTCGACTGGGATAATGTGCACAATGGGGATTTCTGCTCTTGGCGTGGTGTTTTCTGTGACAATATCAGCCTCTCTGTTGTTTCTCTGTGAGTATTTTTTTTCGGACACTTTCTTTCTAGTTCGATTTTTTGCATGAACGTTCATCTAAATGTCTAGTTTCCTTGACGTGTAGGAACCTGTCAAATTTGAACTTGGGAGGAGAAATTTCTCCCGCCATTGGTGACTTGAAGAACTTGCAATCCATGTATGTTGTTCTATCATAACTAGTTGCGTGAAACGATTATTTTCTTTGTTGACATTTTGCCCTCCAACTATGTAGAGATTTGCAAGGAAATAAGCTCACCGGTCAAATCCCAGACGAGATTGGCAACTGTCTTTCTCTGTTCCATCTGTAATCATCCTTCTACTCAAATTTTTTCTCGGACGTTAGTAACTTAGAAACGATGTTTCAAGGTTGTCTTTCACTTCTCTAACCTGCGGATCAATTCGTCAAATGCAGGGATTTATCAGATAACCTGCTTTCAGGAGATATACCCTTTTCCATATCTAAGCTCAAGCAACTTGAATTCTTGTTAGTATTCCTCCTATTTGAAAGTACTCTTGTTTTTTTTTACTTTATTGTGTAACCGATCAACGTATTATCTTGTTATTCTGGTCCCAATTTGAGTGCAGAAACTTGAAGAGCAATCATCTTACTGGTCCTATTCCAGCAACCTTGACTCAGATTCCAAACCTGAAAACTCTGTAAGTTCCTTCTTAACTGAAAGTTCTCAATTTAGATGTTCAGTTTTCTCTAATATTGTTCTCGTTGGCCAAACCCTTACAGAGATCTTGCTCGGAACCAGCTCATTGGGGAGATACCTAGATTACTATACTGGAATGAAGTTTTGCAGTATCTGTAAGTGTCTTGACAATTGGTGGTGTATGCATTAGCATTGGTCATTCTGCTATTGGTTTAAGCCCTTAACTGCAATTGGTTCACAGTGGGTTACGTGGCAATTCTTTGACTGGAACGTTGTCCCCGGACTTGTGTCAGTTGACTGGCTTGTGGTACTTGTAAGTCAACTCTTTTTGCTTGATCTGTCTCGTAAAATAGAAAGTTGACAATTTTGTTGGAGTCGAGTTTCTCTTTGTTATTTGGTTTCAATGATTTCAGCTAATTGTTGCTAATGAAATCCTTGGTTTTCATTTTTTTCCTCTTTTACCTCCAGTGATGTGAGAGGCAATAACCTTACTGGAACAATCCCTGATAACATTGGCAACTGTACAAGCTTTGAGATATTGTATGATCTTTTCTACAATCATTACTTTATTGTTCACATTCATGTGCTAATATATTATTGTGGTCGGATTATTGAAGGGACCTATCATATAATCAGATCACTGGGGAGATACCTTATAATATTGGGTTCTTGCAAGTAGCTACCTTGTAAGTATTCCATCATGCAATATTAGCATTATATACCTTAGGCAGCTATAAATGGTGTCGACTGTTTCATAGGTATTTTTTTGACTAATGGAGTGTTAAAGCATCTTTGACGAAACTTTTTAACCTGGTTTTCTAGGTCACTACAAGGAAATAAACTAACAGGGAAGATTCCTGAAGTGATCGGTTTAATGCAGGCACTTGCTGTTTTGTAAGTACCCTCGTCGCTGAAATTTAGATCTTGGGAGGCATTGCTTTTCAGTGTGTGTGTCGTAGTTAATGTGTGTTCTCCTCACAGGGACTTGAGTGAGAATGAGCTGTTTGGGCCAATCCCACCGATCCTGGGCAATCTGTCATATACTGGGAAACTGTGAGTTTTGCTTACTAACGGCTGTTTGTTACCATAGCTATTTTAGTTGGTACATTATTATATTCTTTGTTTTGCATGCAGGTATCTCTATGGAAACAAGCTTACTGGACCAATCCCTCCAGAACTTGGCAACATGTCAAAACTTAGCTACCTGTAAGTTGCTGTTCACTAATTGTATTCATGCTCACTATCAATGTATGTGATGTTTCTAGTTATGAACATCTTGCAGGCAATTGAATAACAACCATTTAGTTGGTACCATTCCACCTGAACTTGGGAAGCTAGAACAATTGTTTGAATTGTAAGCTTTTGTCATTTTACTGCTTGTTCGTTGTATTCTACTGCTTGTTCGTTGTATTCTACTGGTATTTATTTGTTGTTTATTGGTGCAGGAATCTTGCAAACAATGATCTTGAAGGGCCAATTCCTCATAACATCAGTTCCTGCACTGCGTTGAATCAATTGTATGAATGATTATTGTCAGTTCTAACTATAATATGTTGCGTGTTGAGACTTTAAAGAATTCAATTGATGGTGGTTCATTCTGTTTCAGTAATGTGCGCGGTAATCGTTTAAATGGGACTATTCCTTTGGGCTTCAAAAATCTTGAGAGTCTGACTTACCTGTAAGTGACAGCTAAATTTCTTAAGGTTGTTATTGACAAATCAGTTGTGCCTCCATCTTCTAAAATAATTATGGTCTCTAAACCTGCAGAAACCTCTCATCGAACAATTTCAAAGGAAGGATTCCTCTTGAGCTGGGACGAATAATAAACCTTGACACATTGTAAGTTTATAAGTATGGATACATAGTGGGAGGTAGCATTTTCTTAAAATAGTTTCTCATGCAGAACAATGTCTGCAGGGATTTGTCTGGCAATGGTTTTTCTGGACCTATCCCAGCCTCTGTTGGTGATCTTGAGCACCTTCTAACCTTGTAAGTCTATGGTTAGGAATTTTATATTTTTTTTTAATAAGATTTCTGTGATACTACTTAACTGTTATATGGTATGTGGATTGCTTAGGAATTTCAGCAGGAATAATTTTGATGGCCCATTGCCAGCTGAATTTGGAAACCTCAGAAGCATACAGATTATGTAAAATCCTTTTATATAATTCACATTTCATTGCCCCGTCACTAGAATTTTTTGATGATAATAAAATCCTTGTATTTTTTTCGTTTCCCTTTTCCCTTTTGTAGCGATACGTCCTTCAACAATATCACTGGTAGCATTCCTCGAGAATTTGGTCAATTGCAAAACATTATTTCTCTGTAAGAATGAAAGTGTTTGTCCTTTGGTTTGATCTCTTTACAATGTAAATGTCTTGTCATTATAGAATGCATTGCATGCCAGGGTTTTGAACAACAACAATTTGCAAGGAGAAATCCCTGAGCAGCTTACCAATTGTTTCAGTCTTGCCAATTTGTATGTGATTTCTGTTTGTTATTGTATTAGTTTCCCATTTTTGTACCTGTTTTGTTTTGGGAAAATGAATGGAGCTCATGATTGTGAATTTTGAGTTGTTAGGAATTTCTCACACAACAATTTGTCTGGGATTGTACCTCCTATGAGAAACTTCACCCGGTTTCCACCAGAAAGGTATGAGAAAAGTATTGCATGTTCATATTTGAAGTGGTCGTGTACTTATCTGATGTATTCCTGTGGCAGCTTTATCGGCAATCCGCTTTTGTGTGGAAATTGGTTGGGATCTATTTGTGGACCGTATGAACCAAGATCTAGAGGTAACACACTGATTTTCTAGCTCTAGTAAATCGATTAATGCGTTTTTAGTGTTCTTAGTTATTTGATATGAAGTTGAAGGGTTCAGAATTGTCTTTTAGGATTTGGAACTTTGTCTCAGTTCTTATTCATGTGTCCAGCCATTTTTTCCAGAGCAGCTGTTGTCTGCATGATAATGGGCTTCATCACTTTATTGTCGATGGTTATAGTTGTAATCTACAAATCTAATCAGCAGAAACAATCGACTAAGGGATCTCCTAGAACCATGCAAGGCATGAACGATACATCTCATTGGTTATACTGCGTTCTTCTAGTTCTTCTGTTTCTCAATTTCTGATTGATAGTGTTTTTTTTTTTTTTTTTTTCAGGTTCATCTAAGCTTGTTGTTCTTCACATGGATATGGCCATTCACACCTTTGAGGACATAATGAGAAATACTGAGAATCTAAGTGAGAAGTACCTCATTGGTTATGGTGCATCAAGCACAGTATACAAGTGTAATCTGAAAAGTTCCCGACCACTTGCAATTAAGCGACTCTACAATCAGTTCCCCTACAACCTAAATGAATTTGAAACCGAACTGGAGACCATTGGTAGCATAAGACATAGAAATATTGTCAGTTTGCATGGTTATGCTTTATCTCCTCGTGGAAACCTCCTTTTCTATGACTACATGGAGAATGGTTCTTTATGGGATCTCCTACATGGTTGGTTGTGTTTCCTCAATTTTGATTTGCTTTTTGCTTCGTTAGTTCTGTAGCCGTTGATGTGCCGATCTGCATAAACATTTCTAGCCTTGTGTACTTGCGTTTGTGAATTTGTTTTTGGACATCTAAATATTGCTACTACAATTTATGTAAACCTGCTTCACTAATGGTCCTTCCTAACATATGCATCAGGACCATCCAAAAAGGTGAAGTTGGACTGGGAGACGCGCTTGAAGATAGCAGTTGGAGCAGCTCAAGGGCTTGCCTATCTTCATCATGACTGCAATCCACGAATTATCCACAGGGATGTGAAGTCTTCAAATATTTTGTTGGACGAGAATTTCGAGGCCCATCTATCTGATTTTGGAATTGCTAAGTGTATTCCAACTACAAAAACCCATGCCTCGACATATGTTCTTGGAACAATTGGCTACATCGATCCAGAATATGCTCGCACATCTCGCCTAAATGAAAAATCAGATGTTTATAGCTTTGGCATTGTTCTTCTAGAGCTTCTAACTGGGAAGAAAGCTGTGGATAATGAGTCTAATTTGCATCAGCTGGTAAGTTTCACTTAGTACTCTTAATGATAAACATTATAAGCAGTGGTCACTTGACATGCGAATTGAAATAATATTTACTAAATATTGAGTTAGCCATCAAAGCATTATATTACTAAATATTTGCTTACAGCTGACAATAATTTTTTTTCCTAGATATTATCCAAGGCCAACAGTAATACTGTAATGGAAGTTGTTGATCAAGAAGTTTCTGTTACGTGCATGGATTTAACCCATGTTAGAAAGACTTTCCAATTGGCCCTGCTGTGCACAAAGCCTCACCCTTCCGAAAGACCAACAATGCACGAAGTGGTAAGGGTTTTGGTTTCCTTCCTTCCACCAGCACCACCTACAAAACCTTGTTCTGCTCTGCCAAAGCACATTGACTACGCTAAGTTTGTCACTGACAAAGGACAACAGCAACCAGCACCTAAGCAAGAACAAGCTCAACAAGAAAATAACTCTTCTGATGCTCAGTGGTTTGTTCGATTTGGAGAAGTAATCTCTAAGAACACTCTTTAATTTAATTAGAATAGAGTTACTCACTAATTTTGTCTCACATGGGAGTTGTTTCCTTCCACGAAATTGGAGTATGTACATTGGGTGTCTTTTTGAAGGTGGGTTTTGTTGACACACCTGACTTACTGAATTTATCAAACCAGGAACGGTCAAATTACATCTGGTTGTGTTCTTTCGGAAACATTTAATACTAAATGTTACTTAAGTTTGTATAAACCTTATTTTGTTAATCATATTATATGATGATGCTTGAATGCTACGAGTCCTGTTGCTTGTTCTGCTAATCTGCTTAAAGATTCATCAAAGAAAAAGAACTAATTATTTACATTTATAGGTTTGGATTATTCTACTTAAAGAAGTTCAAATTTACACAATTAAGTATTAAAGAAGGATGCTTAAGCCAGCAGAAACTTTAATGCAAAAATGCAGTCCCTACCAACCAATTACTCAACAGGTATATTACCATTTCCTCTGGTGCTTGTAAACCCAGAATCTATACAGGATTTGCCAAAACTTCAACAATCTCGAATAATAGCCGCTTGCTGTGGTTTTATTCTGCATTGCCAATCTTAGCTTGACAAATGTCCAATCTCCCGTGACAATAAACCATTAACCAATAACCCATTAAGCGCATTATCAGTTTGCTATACTAGAAATGAAAGGTGATCAGAAAATTTGGATGCATTGCTACCTGCTGTTAATTTGAGGCATAGCTCCCACATTGAAACTGATTGTTCCTAATCACTTGAATTATTAGTAAATGTATGTTTGATTGCTCTTTCTAATGTCGTCAAATGAAACACCTGAAACCCATGACGGGGAAAAAACACATAAATTCAAAAGGCTAAGACTCATGCATGAAACTTGATTGATTCAATGGCTCGAGGTACTTCCAAAGAGAAAATATAAAAAACGAACATGGTTACTAATTACTTGAAATTCTGGCACTTGTGGAGTGCTCCTTTTAGGGAGGGGAGCTGAAGGAGCCTCAAGAATCTACCAAGTCCGAATGAAATTGAGAAAATATTTAATATGGAACATTCTTATTAGCAGACTCTTTTGAAACTCGTTGCATCCAAAAACTTTTAAGGAGAGGGATGGAGAAAAACAAAATTCAAATCAAACTGAAAGTACCAACTTTTCTATTCAACGCAAAATAACTATCTGAAAAACCCTAGGATGCAATATAATCTCAAAAGCATCCAAGTCAGGCGTATAATAAAAATGAGAATCTTACGCGGCGGAGTAATATATCCTGCGGTTTCGAACCATCTTCGTGCTTCTCCAGCCTCAAGATCAGTTTCTTGCCTGGTCAAGCAAAATACAATTTTTTTTACCAATAACCGCAAAAATACAATTAAAATGAAGTAATTGCGTATTTGAAACATTTTTACTTGTTATTCAATCTGGAAGGTCCAATTATTGCCGTTTTAGCATTTGCCTCGTCATAATTAAACAAACAAATAGCGAAATTACCCCGTTAATTACCACAGTCAAATTCAGTCAATCTTTCCTTTCCTTTCCTGTCTGCTTTTCATCAATCCTCGTCTCCCACACAACTCCCTCCTCCTCTAACCGTTACCCAATGCAATCCACAAAATCCCGCCGGAAAGTGGTTCCCGCCAACGGGGACACGGACTCCGCCGACAAGCAAGACCAGCTCCTCCTCTCAGTCGCCATCTGCAACGGCGAGGACCTCGGTCCTTTCGTCCGCAAAGCCTTCGCTTCCGGCAAGCCTGAGACACTCCTCCACAATCTCCGCCACTTTGCCCGCTCCAAGGAATTGGAAATCGAGGAAGTTTGCAAGGCTCATTATCAAGATTTCATTATGGCCGTCGATGACCTTCGATCTCTACTCTCCGACGTAGATTCACTGAAATCCGCTCTCTCTGATTCCAACTCTAAGCTTCAGTCTGTCGCTGCTCCTCTATTAACCGTGCTTGATTCTTACATAGAGGCCCAAACTGTCTCTCGCAATGTCAACTTAGCTCTAACTTCCATCATGTCTTGTATCAAGCTCATGGAGCTATGCTCCAGAGCTAACGATCATTTATCCAGTGCTAATTTCTACATGGCCTTGAAGTCCGTGGATATGATTGAGAACGACTTAATGAATAAGACACCTTCTTCTACTTTGAAAAGGATGCTGGAGAAGAAGATTCCGGAGATTCGAACACATATAGAGAGGAAAGTGAGCAAAGAATTTGGGGATTGGCTAGTAGAGATCCGTGTAGTAAGCCGTAATTTGGGGCAGTTAGCTATCGGTCAAGCTTCAGCAGGGAGGCAGCGAGAAGAAGACCTCAGAATCAAGCAGAGGCAAGCCGAAGAGCAAAGCCGTCTCAGTTTGCGAGATTGCGTGTACGCCTTGCAAGAGGAAGATGATGATGATGAAGGCCTTAGCGGTGGGATCGGAGACGATGGTAAAGATGGGTATAACAATGGTGGCAGTGGACTGTTAGGGTTTGATTTGACTCCGCTGTATAGGGCCTTTCATATCCACCAGACATTAGGACTTGAAGATCGGTTTAAGCAGTATTATTTTGAGAATAGGAAGCTCCAGTTGACTTCAGATTTCCAGGTATCATCCATGACCCCTTTCCTTGAATCTCATCAAACTTTTTTTGCACAAATTGCTGGATTTTTCATAGTAGAAGATCGGGTACTGAGAACTGGAGGAGGTCTTATTTCGAGGATGGATGTTGAAAATTTGTGGGAGACTGCTGTTAGTAAAATGTGTTCAGTGTTAGAAGATCAGTTTTCTAGGATGCAAACTGCAAATCATCTATTGTTGATAAAGGACTATGTGAGCTTGCTTGGGGTGACTTTGCGCAGATATGGGTACCCTGTGGATGCTTTGCTTAACGTTTTGAGCAAACACAGGGACAAGTACCACGAATTACTGTTGTCTGACTGTCGCAAGCAGATAGCCGAAGCACTTGCTGCCGATAAGTTTGAGCAGATGTTGATGAAAAAAGAGTATGAATATTCTATGAATGTGCTTTCATTTCAGCTGCAGACATCAGATATTGCACCAGCGTTTCCTTTTGTAGCTCCATTTTCGTCAACAGTGCCAGATTGTTGTCGCATTGTGCGGTCCTTTATTGAAGATTCTGTGAGTTTTATGTCTTATGGTGGGCAGCTCGATTTCTTTGATATTGTTAAGAAATATCTGGATCGGCTTTTGGGCGAGGTTCTAGATGAAGCTTTGTTGAAACTTATAAATACATCAGTCCATGGGGTTTCCCAAGCAATGCAGGTTGCTGCAAATATGGCCGTCATGGAACGTGCTTGTGATTTCTTTTTCCGTCATGCTGCACAACTTTCTGGCATTCCCTTGAGAATGGCAGAAAGAGGTAGAAGGCAGTTTCCATTAAACAAAGCCCGAGATGCTGCAGAAGATATGTTATCTGGGTTGCTTAAACAGAAGGTTGATGGTTTCATGACTTTGATTGAGAACGTAAATTGGATGACTGATGAACCCATACAAAGTGGAAATGAATATGTAAATGAGGTCATAATCTATTTGGAAACTTTGGTGTCTACTGCTCAGCAGATATTGCCAGCTCAAGTTCTTAGAAGGGTTTTACAAGATGTTCTTTCTCACATTTCAGAGACTATTGTTGGGGCATTATTTGGAGACTCTGTTAAGAGATTTAATGTAAATGCTATCATGGGGCTTGATGTAGATATTCGGCTGTTGGAATCTTTTGCAGATAATCAAGCTTCTTTGTTCGCTGAGGGGGATTCAAATCAGTTGAAAACAGCACTTGCTGAGGCAAGGCAGTTGGTTAATTTGCTTTTGAGCAATCACCCTGAGAACTTTTTGAACGCCGTAATTAGGGAGAGAAGCTACAATACATTGGATTACAGGAAAGTTGCCACTATATCAGAGAAGTTGAGGGATCAATCAGACAGACTATTTGGAACTTTTGGGAGCAGGGGTGCCAGGCAGAACCCAAAGAAGAAATCTCTGGATGCATTGATAAAAAGGCTCAAGGATGTCAGCTGATTTCGTTCAATGTTGTGCTTCTTAGTCTTGTTCTTTCTCTTTACCTTTGGTATGACATATTTTCTTCACTCCTACTTATCATTGTTTTTCTTTGCTTCCACAATTTTCTTCTGATTGTGTCCATACCTGTGAAAATCAATGTTTTGTCTTTATTTACACATATACTTCTGCATCAATTTGTTGTATTGATTCATCTAGATATGAAAACGAGCTTGATTTCTCTGGTGGGATTGTGTCCGCCGGTTTCTCAGTTGATAATTTCCATGAGTGTCCGCAGTGTGGTTGCGGATTGGATTGCAATAATGTCAAAGTTAGCAATCTTAGAACCGACCCATTCATTTCCTCAGTCTAGGGATTTTTAAATATGTATGATTTGTTGGAAGGATCTTTTTTAATGATATGTGCTTATGGATATTGGATGATGCAATCTATTCTAGGATGGGATGGGATGTGACTTGATTTAGGTTTTGTTTATTTACTGGAAATTGTTGAATTTAATATATTTTACTTTGTTGAGATAAAGAAATTGTGCATTTTGGTTTGTCTGAAATGATCCAAGGCTTGTCTTTGTGTGTGAGTGTGGGGCATGGTGTTGAACCCATGCTTGTGATGAAAATTGACGATTACTTTATTGTAATTTTTGTTGATGGGCCTTTTGCCTTACAAAGTTGATTCTGTGAGGGATAATAGTGTAGTAAGAAGCCTTTTGATAAGCGTTGTTCTTTTTGTGTGGATACTCAATATGGAGAGAGGATTTGCATATACCTGGTGTGCCCAGAATACTTTTATAGATACCATGCTATGGCTAGATCAAGTTCACTGTTCTGTATCTTTTTGAAGTAGATATTGAGAAGATCCATTTTTTGGTTAATTTGATTAGGTAAAGAGTTACAAAGTAACCTTTTGAACATATTAAGCAGTAAGCCAGTGAGTTGCTTATCATTTGATTTTCAAACAATTGCGGAATGCTAATCTTGATACAAGAAAAACCTTGCACAAATCTTTTTGTAACCTATTCTTTATTGCAACTGTATGCTAATTTGTTTTGATGAAGAAATCTACTTAAAGCTTGTTTATCATCTGATTGTCAAACTATTGTTGAATGCTAACCTTGATACAAGGAAAACCTCACAGCTAATCATTTTATAACCTATTCTTTTAATCCTATGTGGGCTCTGTTAATCTATTTTAATGGAAACTGTTCTTAGAAAGGCATTTTGAGTTTTGCATAAGTGAGCGGGATTAAGTTTTAAGTCTTTATCACTAGTCCATCCAATGCCGCTGCAATTGCAGTACCGTTTCTCTTGATGCCATCACCAAACATGACAACATTACTGGCCTGACTTAAGCTAGCCATGGCAGTTTAGTACTGACTTTTAGTTTACTGATTGCTGACTTTGTGCAAAAGATGCAACAAAATTCCAGATATACAGTCTATAATTAAAAAAAAGAGAATTCACACCTTATACTATCATATGTTAATGGAATCATTGTCAATGTTATGAGTCTCTAGAGTTCTTGAAATATATGCTTGAAAATATGTTTGTTGCATCAAGAGACAGAATCAATTCACTCTAACTAATGAAGTTGATAAGCCAACGGTTACTGTCCGATGGGAGAGGAAGACAATTAGAATTCAGTTTGACAATGAAATTTGTATAATAGAGGATTTAATGGCTGTACTTTGAAATTTCTGGTATTCTATTTGACTGTGATCATGTACCCCCTCAATTAGAGATTGCAATTAGAAGGTAGATTTTGAAATTTTTAAGGGATTAAATTTTGTAATTTGTTTGGGGCAAGAATGCTTAATAAGAACTTAGTATCATGTGATGTTGGAAGCAACTTGGTGGCTAATTTGAAGAGTCTCATTGACTGTAGCCCCAGTGAAGGCACAAACTTGAATGGCTGGATTTATTTTGGTGCAATAATTAAAGTTTCTTTATTCTCTCATTGAAACAAAGGATTTTAGCTGGTAGAGAGATGAGGAGAGGAGAGTACATAGTAGTTGCCTGTTGTGTGAACAAAGAACTCGAATAAATGCCATGTCGGTACCAACTTACGAGTTACCAGCACCTATAATTCTGAGTGAGATTTTGTTTTGTCCAGTGAGATGTTGTGCTAAGGGAGATTAGAACTTGTTCCGATTCTATGAGGAAACCACTGTTGTATGTTTGGTTTAGCTATTCTACGTGGAGTTATTATCTGCAGGATCTTTTAGAATGATTAGTAACTGGTGCTTGGATGAATTTGATTTATGCATATTTTTTACCTTCTATATTTACTATTATTGATCAAGTTAGTTACTTTGCATCCTAATAATTTCTTGTCCGATTTCTTATGCATGTACAATTCAGCTGAAACATAATTCCTTCTATTTAACTTTTCCTTTAAAAATTTATCTTCAAAGAGAACTGGAAATTCCTTCAATCCAGCTTCACCTTTAAACTTTTCTGGTATGCAATCAAAGCATGATTCTTTTTCTGAAATATGAGTTAAATAATCTGTTTCTTTCTTGGCCGCTAGACGGTGAAATGCTATATTTTGTTTGTTTTGACGCAATGTTTGCCTGATCGAATTGGACATCCCAAAGGTTAGCATCTTCATGTAATTGCACTTTGCTCTGTTGTGATCGGTTTGTTAGCCTCCTGTAATACGCTGGGTGATTATGTTGTTCCGTGGCCTATTTCTCTGTCTTCAGCCGCAGATTGCATGTAAAATCTAACTTAATTTGATGTTGTGCTCTGCTTTTGGAATATATACCTAAAATCTGGTTTTCTGTGTAGACCTTGTTCAAAAATTGGTTTTGGCTTAATATACAGATTAACCTTAATGTTTACAGTTTTTTCCAAATAGTACTCTAATATTTGCTTGCGTGTGCATAATTTAACATCTCAAGTTTTATAGTTTTAAACAAATTAACACCTCGTACACCCGAATACCGTTTAGGGGCCAAATGTAATTTTCCAAATGGATCAAAGTGAACTTTACTGTCTTACTTTTTATGTCAGGTACCATTTCAAAAATTTGCCAAATATAAAACTGATTTTCCGATTCTGGCACCGATAAAAGCAAATGAGCTTATGAAATGAGTTTATGAAATTGAAGTAGGCGACAAGACTATAGTTTTATTTTTCTTCGACCAGCGACCAGAAGAATGTGAAAAAGCCATCGGAAAGTTTGCTATACCAACAAGTTCGATGACTTGACCCATTTCCATCTTCTTCTTTGGCCATAGATCGACAGCAAGACATCAACGGAAAGGTCTCGTTAAGGGGAATCATGGAGGATGTACATTGGTTGTCTTTTTGAAGGTGGGTTTTGTTGACACCCGACTTGCTAAATTTATCAAACCAGAAATGGTCAAGTCACATATGGTTATGTTATGGTCTTTCGGAAACCTTAAATACTAAACGTTACGGAAATTTGTTACTTAAAGTTTGTATAAACCTTATTTTGTTAATCATATTATATGACGATGCTTGAATGCTACGAGTCATGTTGCTTGTTCTGCTAATCTGCTTAAAGATTCATCAAAGGAAGAAGAAGTAATTATTTACATTTCTAGGTTTGGATTATTCTACTTCAAGAAGTTCAAATTTACACACAAGTATTAGAGGAGGATGCTTAAGCCAACTGAAACTTTAATGCAAAAATGCTGTACACTTTGTCCCCAAAACCCTACCTACCAATTACTCTCTCGCAGGTCTATTGCCATTTCCTCTGAAGATAGTAAACACAGGACCTATAATATATAGGATTTGCCAAAACTTCAACAATGTAGAATAATTGCCGCTTGCTGTGGTTTTTTTCTGCATTGTCAATCTTTATCTTAACGAATGTCCAATCTCCTGTGACAATAAACCATTAACCAATAACCCATTAAGCCCATTATCCGTTTGCTACATTAGAAATTAACGGTGGTAAAAAAACATGGATCGATTGCTACCTGCTGTTGAATTGAGGTATAATAGAAGGCACTGTTTGATTGCTCCCACACTGAAACTGATTGCTGCCTGGTCTTTTTGCTTTGGTTAAATACTTAATCTATATCATTGGACAGGAGACTATTATTCACACCTCATTAGAGCTTAAAAGTAAATATGTGGATTTGAAAGTAATACATGTATCACACACCTCGTGTTCTAGATGGAGAGAACCTGGCGCGTTCTCCTTTGACCGAGATTGGGCACCGGAATGGAGTTCGGGTGCTAGGGAGAGCTGGATAAGAAAAATAAGGATACGCAGTATGTTAGTGTAGCGTATGCTGGAAATTGGGTAAAAAGTTGAAAATGAAAAGAATTTATACAATACAAGAAGCAAACCTTACTAAATGAGTCTATTGGCAGCTCATTTGAGAAGCTTTTATCTGTTGAAAAATTGCAATCCTATGAAGAAGCAAAACCATGGGAATTAAAGCAACCCAAAGAATCAAATGACGAGACAAAACGACAGAGCACATTCTAGAAGACACTAATGTCTTCTTACTTGAAAATATCTGTGCGAGGCCAAATATAGTTCCCACCAGTTAATTAGCACTAACATCACAAACAACTTTTTGGCCAAACATGATATTCATTCATTTCACCTTTTTAATAAGGCAGCGAGCTCTTAATCTCTCCAGTGATCCCACTTTCTCCTTTACTGCAGCAACGTGGCTTACTCTGTGCACAAGGATTCAAATCATATTATACATACCATCGTGGAAAGGGCGAATAATGCATTTCAAAAACAAGCAGAGCACTTGTACTTCAAGATACCTTCTAGAGCCTATTGTTTCATTCTGTTGAGTAGGGGTAGAAGTAGGTGCCTTTGCTCCCTGAAATGAGTAAATGTTAGCTCCCACCACTGTGAAACCCTTAAATATCACTTCAGGCTATTTAGGGTAGCTAAGCTATCACAGAGGATGGTTCATGATTGTTCTGAATCACTTACATTATTAGAATATGTATGTTTGGTTGCTCTTTCTAATGTCCTCAAATGAAACACCTGAAACCCATGACAGGGAAAAAAACACATTAATTAAAAAGGCTAAGACTCATGCATGAAACTTGATTGATTCAGTGGCTCGAGGTACTTCTAAAGAGAAAATATTTGGAAAAAAAAAAAAATACATGGTTACTAATTACTTGAAATTCTGGCACTTGTGGAGTGCTCTTTTTAGGGAGGGGAACTGAAGGAGCCTCAAGAATCTACCAAGTCCAAATGAAATTGAGAAAATATTTAATATGGAACATTCTTATTAGCAGACTCTTTTGAAACTCGTTGGATCCAAAAACTTAGAAGATAAGTATGGAGAAAAAGGAAATTAAAATCAAACTGAAAGTACCAACTTTTCTATTCAAGGGTCTTGCTTTAAACTTAAATGCATCTGGTTTTGTAGATTCAACAGACTCCAAATTAAACTTGCTCCTGAATGCACAAAACAAACTTAGAGCACATCAGCCAATTTTTCCACAGATAAAACCTTCATAAGCATCACATAAATATCCGAAGCCAATGTAACAACATGAGTGCCAACCTGCGTCTTTCTGCCCTCATAGCTGTTTCCAGATTAGGTTCTCTGGGAATTGTAACTTTAGGTTTAGCAAGTGCTCTGTGAACATCAATGAATCTGGCCTGCAACGTAAATCAAAATTTTCTATGAAAATTGCATATCACAGTGAAAGAGAGTGAAAGAGATTCAGTTCATATTTCAGTAAAGACAAATATCCTACATGGAAGACAATGTTTCTTCAAGCATAGCTTACCGTTTTAGGGGTCTTGTGAGAAAAAAGAGCTTGATGCTTCAAGCACGCAGCCTGTGCAGCAAATTCAATCAAGATTCTTAAGTCTAGAAATCTATTATGTACTCATCTATTAGTATTGAATGGCAATAGCTCTATAACGGCCAAAATAAGGAGGAGCAATTTTGTATGCACCTTGGATAAATAACCATCCTCAAGCTTTTGCCTTTTGGTAGCCTGGGTTCCATTCACAGAAGAAACTCTAGAACTCTTCACCTCATCTTTTGAGTATTTCTGAGACCTATATATAGTTAGGCAAAATCCAATAAATTAGAAAATATGAAAAACTTGTTAGATAACAATGGATTAACGCTAATCGATCTGATGCCCTGAGAAATAAATTAAAGACACCTGCTAAGCAATCTGTCACATTGAATTTGTGAAGGGAAATTTTGCTTGGCCAACTGACTTGCTGTGGGATTCATGAAATTTAAACGTTCTGATGGAGGTAACCTGGGTAAGGATTTCACTCGACGAATTGATTCTCGTCCTGCAAAATTGATATTTAAGGACCAAGTAAAAAGCAGATGAAAAGAAAGAACGAAATAGTGGAAAAAAGACTAATCTTAAAAGCAATATGATACAAAGGTGTTTAGTAAAATCGGCAAGAGATCAGCAAAAAGCTCAATTGCATTTCAGAAAGGTTATACTGATGTTTTTTCGTTTTGCCATCGTTTAATGCTAAAAAATGAGGCTAAACTTACTAAAAACTGCGTTTGATTTAAATTTAAAGAACAAAATACCAAAAGTTAAACTTGAAAAATACAGTGATCGGAAAATTTGTTTTTACAGTAGCAAACAAAGCAAAAGCACGGGCGTCTCAGAAAGCAATTCTATAACCATTTCTTCTGCTTGTAAAAATTGAAATTAAGAAGTAATTGTAATTCAATTCATTAAAAAGCAAAATGACGATCTTAGAAAACCTTAAGATGCAAAATAATCTCAAAAGCATCCAATCCAATTAATAAAGAAATATAAAAATGAGAATCTTACGCGGCGGAGTATTATATCCTGCGGTTTCGAACCAGCGTTCGGCTTCTCGAGTCTCAAGATCAGTTTCTTGCCTGGTGAAATCGTAATACTTAGCTGCATCAAACTCGTAATCAATGTCGAATTCTTCAGCCAAATACGGCTCGAAAAACAATTCCTCCATGTCAAAATCCATAACCTCGTCGCCTTTATTAAGAAAAATATTCTCTACTATCAATATATTATGTTATTAATACAGCAAATTCACACGATTCATTTATACGAAGAAAGCTGACACATCCTCTCTGTCTCTATGCGTTTTCTCTCGGAAAACGAGAATTCATTTGTTGGTTTTTTTGTTTGGATTCACAGAAATAAACCATAAGAAAACATTAATAATAATATGAATAAGATTATTTTACTTTCCTTTGTTGTCTCTGTCTCTGTTAAGCTCAAGAAAAACAAAGAGAAAGGTCTCTCGATTTCTCGTCCCTCACCCCCCTCCCTAACTTTTTCAGAAAGGTAGAAGAGAAAGCTGGCTTCCGATTGTTTATATATGATTATGAATTATTAACCTCTCTCTATAGATTTTCCGGGAAAAAGAGGGAGAGAGTAACAGGGAAAAAGAGAGAAAGTGCGAAAACCCTAATTTGCTGGTAGGGAAGATGAGAGAAACAACTTTTGTCGAAGTGAACGGCGAAAATTACGTTGGATTATACGATCAGACATGCAACGGAGTAACGAGCTAACAGAACCACAAACAGAGCTGAGCAGAGAGAATGGACGTTTTATAGGTTCGGTCATTTGACTAGAGCAAGAATTTTTGAACTGGCGGGTCCGAGAAACTTCCCATTATACCCTTCAAATTGAAATGATTCCCCAATCCCACGCCGAATTTATGGTGAGCTTCTTTTCTTTTTTTTTTTTAAATAATGAAGCAAGCAGTAAAGATATGAGAAATGTTTTTTTTAAAAAAAAAAATATATGACAAATGTTAGTGAAATAAAATAATTAATGCATAAAATCAGAATTATTTAATTAGTGAACCATATATAAATTCAAAAACTTACAATGTTGTTCTATTTATAGCAACTAGCAGAAAATAAAAACACAGTAGAAAGCAACCTTTGATGAAAAATATTTGTCAACCCCAGCCCATGTCGAGAAATGAAAATCAATGACAAAATAAAAAACAGCTCGCTAATCAATAATTTTTGAAATTTAAATCATCAAATCCAAGTAAATAAAAAAGACAAAGACACTGTGTAAGTTTGGCAAAATATTATTAGTTGTCATTTTCTCGCAATCTCCCTATTGTCTGTCAGTCAGTCGGCGTATGAAACTTCGAAATATAAGAAGTTTCTTTTTCCAATTGCAAGTGGTGTGTAGTTATATTCTATGTTCAAAATTTGGGAGTCCTGTCCTTAGCAAAAGACAAATTTTCTTTAACTGCTTATGGGAAAAAGATTAGCTATGTGAAAAGGCATATATACGCTCCTGTGAATTCAAATTCTATTCCCCCATGGAGCGCCAAAAGGTTACGAGTTTTGCTAACACACTCTTTTGTTTTGTTTATGTCATTTTCCATTGATCTATGAATTATCTTGTCAATTTCGCAAACGCCTTGCAGGCATAAATTATAACTTTTGCTTGTGAGCACTAACAGAGGGCAGAAATGCAAAAATCTGCTACTCGACTCTATGCTAGTGGCATCTTTGCTATGTATAGTTTTGGTTTCTTTTAGCTATTCTGTTAAAATAATAATATAATACTTATAATTTAATATTTCAACAATAATTTTTTTAATAACAAACTTAATTTTTTTAAAAAAATTAAAAACCGACTATTAATATAACAATATATGTTAGTGTTGACAAAATATATCATTTTAAAAAGTAAATGGTCTGTGATCAGGGCATCCCCTGGACAGGGGCAGAAGGGGCGCCGGCCCAAGATCTATAAAATTTTTTGTGAAGTATGAGATTAGAGGTAAATTTTTGTTAAACAGAGACTTTGACAATTTTTAATTAATTCTATAAAAATTTGGTTAAGTGAATTTTTTGTATGTTGTTTATTTACATGTCTAATATTTGTGAAAAATATTTTAGAACATTTTTAGAATATTTTTATAAGTGTAAAATATTATTTTTTGAATTGCTGTTAGTTGAATAGTTTAGCTGGACCAGTTTGATTGCATAATTATTTTGAGGGACTTATTGGTCTCTATTTGACTTGAAATTTTACAGGAATTATTTTTTAATGTTGAAGTTTACTCTATAAAATGTTTAGAATTTTTTGCCTCAATAATTATTTTCTGTGAATTTTCAAAATAGGGGCTGTTTGTATAAATTTTGAAGGCTTTAACTCCAAATTTTGTAAATTTACTTTTAAATGAGTATTAATCTGAAATTTGGTTTAATAAGGCTTCTAAATTAATTTTAAACATTATGAATATATTTTAAAATATATATTCCGTGCATCATTATTGCATAATAAGTTGTTTTCCGTTGTATTGAGTTACTTGAAATATGCTACTTGCTGCTAATTAATATTTTATTATGTTATTAATTGATTTTGATTATTACTAAAGTGACTAATGCTTGTTTTTTAGAAATTATGAATTTGGTTTTTAGAAATTATAAGATAAATGCTTAGGTATACAATAATCTTCCCTTTTTAAGGTGTTGTTGTTCTTTTTTACTTCTATATTAGTTGTAGTGTCATATAATGTTACCTAAACATTTATTTAGGAGTGAGCAATTAAAGATTTTTAAAGATATTTTTAGATTTTTACTTAATTCTATGAGATTGAAATCATGATGAGAATCAATTAAAAGAATGTTACGATAATTTTAAAACTAATTTTTTTCATCATAATTTGTTTGATGTTGATAGAGATGACTTTTTTTTTATGAAATGAAAGTATTGCAAATGATTTTGCCAAATATGTTAATGTCATCAATTGATATTATTGAGTTTGTTAAAGCTGCAAATTGCTATCCCAATATTTTAACCGCTTATAGAATACTATTAACAATGCATGTGACGATAGCATCTGCATAAAGGATTTTTCAAATTTGAAATTATCAAAAAATTATTTGAGGTCAACAATGCCACAAGAAATATTGAATGAGTCTGCTATATTATATATTGAGAAAAATATGTTAAAAATATTGATGTTAATATTATCATCAATGATTTTGTATCAAGAAATACTTGAAGGCAATATTTTTTATAAGCTTTTATGCTTAAATATATTTTTAATATGTTTTAGGTTGTAATAAATTATTATTTTAATTTAATAAGAAAAATTTGAGATTGAATTTTATATTATGTATTTTTTAAAATAGTTAGAGTCCCATTTTTATATCCCGTCTAGAGCTCAAAAATTTACAAAAATGGGTTTGTCAGTGATGAAGGAGACTTTTTTTTCATTTTTTTTCAACAAATTAAGCTCAATGAGAACTTTAGCATAATCAAGTGTCAAATAAAATGAAATAAAAAATGAAATCTAATATAAACCAAATTCCAATTAATATTTATATTATTGTTATGGATAGTAAGAGGATGTCTATATACATATAAAAAGGTAAGTCCAATTTTATAAAAAAAGGTTGCTCGTAGGAAGGCGAATGGATTGGGTCCTTTGTCAATTGAAAGTAGAAACAGCATCCCCAAGAAAATAAGAATGGTGATGAAGCAAATGTCATGAAAGAGTTAAGTATGAAAGGAAGGAATCATGTTGCTTCCAACTTTTTGGTACATGCACTTTTTATAACTTATGATTATTATGAGTTTATTATCTCAAGAACAAGAATAATATCCAATCATCTGCTGTGACAAGCCAATAATTGTATCATTATTATTGAGAAAAATTACTATTTAGTGCATGAACTTTGTGCAATATTATTATTTATATTTAGTTATTTATTTTTTAACAAAATAACTTTCACGTCCTTAGTATTTCGCTCCATCAAACTACATTCAGTTGTTTTATTTAATTTTTGAATAATATTAGCCAAATTTTAAGGACAACATTGAAAAAACAAATCAAAACTCAAGATTGCAAGCACATATTTAGGGATGAAATAATAATATTACTAATATAATATACTTAGAATATACATTAAAATTTGATGGTATGACTAAATCGTTGAACCTAGTCAAAGAGTAGGGACGAGATAGTTGTATTGATATTTCTCAAAATTCAGTGATTAAATTATAATATTAGTCAAATTTTAGGGATGAAATAATAATTTTATAATTAATGCACTGGTAGTTAGATCGTGCACTGCGTACAAGGCCTAAGAGGTACCCACAAATTCAGTATCACTTAAAAAAAAAAACCCTCTAAAAAGAGTCTTAAAACAATATATAATTATAATGTAAAAACAAAAAACTAGGATGGAAAAAGAAAGCTACAGAACACCCAAAACAAAAACGAAAAGGGAACGGAAAAAACAAATTCACTCTCAGCAAAAACAAAAGCACGCGTGAGATACATTGCTCAGGAAAAATATTGGTTCATGAAGTCAACCCACTGAAAATTGAAAAATTCATTCAATTTTAGACTGAAAATGACAAAACGTTACCAAATCCAAATTTGATTTTTTTCTTTGCTTGAATTTTTTTTTTTTTTTACTTTACTAAAATTCGCCAACTTTCAAAATAATAAGGCATGAAAATAAAATCACTTTAAAATAAGTTTTTAATAATTTCATTCCACATAATTTTTTTTTCTTTGAGAAGAACCCCACATATAAGTTTTTTATTAAATAAAAAAAAACAATATTCATAATGATTAAATAAGTAATAAAATAAGTAAATAATTAATAAAATAAATAAATTACATTTTAAATTATTAATATTAATTGTAATAAACAATATACTGCTACTACCAACCGCATATATTAACTAGTAAGGGGTAAAAAAAAATAATAAATCCACTCTCACAACTATAATAAGCGCTCGTGAAAATTAATGAGGTTGTAAGTCTACACATAGCCTCCCAAGAAAAAAAAAATGCAAACATTGTTCAAAACAGACACGAAAGATGTTCAACAATAGTAAAAAGATCAAACAAAAACATGTACAATAATTATA
Source organism: Croton laevigatus (assembly GCA_949640765.1). NCBI lineage: Eukaryota > Viridiplantae > Streptophyta > Magnoliopsida > Malpighiales > Euphorbiaceae > Croton > Croton laevigatus. The sequence continues at coordinate 17,664 of CATIWJ010071240.1, read as the reverse complement.
CAAATTTATGCATAACTATTGTATAAGTTTTGTACAATTACTATATAATTTTTATATCCAGATTACTAATTTTTAAAATTCAAACCAAATATTGTACAATCAGCAAACAACTCGGCCAAAACATAGTAATTTTCATAATTTGAATCCATGTGTACTACTATTATTTAGTGCTTCTAATAGCAACAAGTCACTATTTCATAAACTTCCATCAAAGTTACTTGTGTAGCTCAATTATAAGAAGAACTACACATGGATAAAAAATTACAAAAAATGATACGAAACAAATACAAAAAGGTACAAAACAGATAAAAAAAGAAATACAAAAAATTATACAAAACAAGTACAACACATGTTTAGCAATAAAAAATTACTCCCAGCAACTCTTAAGCTTCAATAATCACACAATTGAATTTGTCACAACAATTCACAGAAAAAAAAAAAATTGTATAAAACAGGTTCAATAGCTCAATTATAAAAAAAACTACACAAACACAAAATAAGTACAAAAAATGTACAAAACAAAGAAGTACAACATGGGTTCAACAATAAAAAAAAAAATACTCACAACAACTCTTATACTTCTTGATTAAAAAAAATATATAGTAGAAAACACCAATCAAAAAATGATGGATACCAAAATAACCTTTTAATTTGTTACATGTATAATTTTTATGCAAAATAAGTCCAAAAAGATACAATACATGTATAATATGCATTCAATTTCTACACAATATGAATTCAAAATTACCATAATTAATGAACAGTTTCATTGCACATTTATTATTTTTAATATGAAATTTCCTATTTTTTTTATCTTACTTAAAATGAACCTTCAACTAAAAAAGAACTCTTGTAATGTCTATTTATTTCTGATGAAGCTTAGCTTACTATCAAACAAGATAAAATCAGGGCAATTTGAATCTTTATGCATCTTTTTTTGGACATGCAATAGTGGTCATACCATTTAAAAGAGAAAACTAATAAATAAAACAGTAATCAATAAAATTTAATTAGAGACACGCTTCCAATTGCTCATGTAGTCGCTTTTGCACTTCCATCTGCAGCTTGAGAGCTTCTGTAATTTACATTCCACTGCAGAAAAGAAGAACAAAATTTCTAAAATCAAATTTAACTTGATCACCAAGTAAAAATTGTAACATTAACTTTTTTGGGTATATCAACTCTTTTAAGGCTTGCAAGCTCCAAATGTTTCCACGTCGTGATTTAAATACTAATTTCCAAACTTAATACTTCAATGATATCTTGATACCAATAAATCCTAGATAAAAAACTATAATGAAAAAGTAAAGGGACACTTACGATGAACCATCTAAATTGGAAAGCATATCTCCAGTTTCTTTCTTGTTTTTTTTTCCATGCATTATCATTTAAATCAGCAAACGACAAGGGACAATCTAATATGTAAAAGCAAATTAACATAACACATAATTGATACAATGCATATACCTTCAATTTAACTTTAATTGAAATCCTGATGCTGCAGAGTCATGGAGCAACTTTAATTCTACCCAAATTAAAAGTTCATCACCGTACAATGTAAAAGTCCAGATTCTTTATCAAATAGTCAAAAGAACTTTGCCATCATGAAGTCAAATAACAATCTAACAAAGTCATAATTTTGTCTTCCAAGTAGACAAAAAAAAAGATGCTATTCCAAAGCTTATTCTGCCTAAAAACTAAAGGCTATCTTGAGTATTGGTAACACACAGAAAATAGAGAGAGTGAGAGTGAGAGATAAGAATAGAGGGTTGTTTTTTGTAGTTGAGTGGGAGTTGCTCCTTCTGTAGTTCTATTATGTGATTAATAGAAGAATTTTCAACCCTAACATACAATTCCTTGGTCTAATATTACATAGCTCAATTTAACTCCTTAACATAAGTTGCCATATAATTTCAGCAGCCATTTCTTCCTGACAAATTAAAAATAACAAGAACACGCCTTCTCAGAGCTGTCATTATCATCTTGTTCAATATTAGCAGAATTTAAGCCGAAGCATAAAAGTCCATCTAAAAGCATAATTTGATAAGTCAAAAGCACCAAATTCTTCAAATTCCAATTCTATCAAAATTTTCTTTTGAACTCAACAACTGAAATTGTTAATCTTTTGAATAAAAAAGGAAATAATAAAACAATACTTAGAGAAACATATTTTGGACAATGAACGCAAATAGAAAAGTTGGATCACGCTTGCATAGTGAAGCCAATCTGCTCACTGGAGATTAGTAATGATCGGACGGATCTTCCATGAATGAAATTGAAAATAGGCTGAGAGTAATGATCTTCTACAACATCAGAGGAGTCTGCAAAACAATTAAATCAAAAAGAAGGAGAAAAGTCCCCTAGATTGGAGATTAGGTTTTTTAATATAGTAGAACTGAACCTTTAGAAGCTTCTTCAATCGACATTGAATCATTTATTTCTTAGGATTTCTTGTTAAAATCTTTATATCATGAGGATTAGGAGGCTCTTGACCGAGAGATGCCGTTGTAGATCAGCAATTAGTGCCGGTGAAGAAAGGTGATAAGAAAAAACCGACGATGATTTTGTAGATGGTCAATCGATTATTTATGAAAGCACAGGAGACGCCATTGTTATGAGTTGTGAGGAACGAAGAAAATGAAAGAAAGAAAGAAAAAAAAAAAAAGGGAAAGAGCGTGAAACGCTTGAAGCGTGGTAGGCCTAAAATAAGAATAAAATGTAATGTGTGCTTATTTCTTTTTAATTTAGCTGTAATTCTGTTTTTGTTTAATAAAATAAGACTATTTCTAATTTCATATATATCCCAAGGCCTAAGGCTGCTAAAGTGGGCCTCAGGCCCAACTGACCTGGCTTTACCATACTTTGACCAGAACCATGATAGCCTGGCCCTACAACATCTTGTGTATGTTGGGCTGCCCGTGATTCTGTTTAAATTTCAGTTTTCAGCCGGTTCTTGTTGGCTGTAGCACCGGACTGATCTCTTTTCCTGAAGTCTTTTCAGAACTTTTTTTTAGCACCAAGTCTTCTCAGAAATAGTTCAGCAAAATTAATAGCTTGAAACAAAATTATATAAAGATTTCTCTGATTTATTATTACTTAACATATGTTTGGTTTGAAAAGAATGCAATGGAAAACAAAAGAAATGTAGAAAGGAAAAGAAAATAAAATAAAATAAAAATTGCAACAGGAAAAAAAAAAAACAGAGAAAAGAGAGAAGAAACTGCCTTTTCATAAATCTTGAACAAAAACATAAAACACGAGGCAAACTTCACTCCTTGCTTTTTTTAATTTCCATTAAAGCCGGGGGATATTTTCGTATTTTTCTAGGACAAAAAAGAAAAAACCTTGGAGTTGAGATATTATCATATCATTGGACTAATAATACATTATAAAGTGACACTCCTCACCTCAGCTAATAAAAATCCAAAAAGAAATCCAATCTTCCCTCCCTCTGCTTCCAACGAACGGCTCTAAACACACCATCCTTACCTTTTTCTCCTCCTCTTTTAACCCAACCATCTACAAGCTTCACCTGACGAACAATCTCCAGAACACTGTTCTCAGTGGGTCCATCAAATGACCCTGACCCGAATTGAATCCACTGAAAAGGAAAAACCGCGCCACAGACCTACCGGAGCTACCGGAATGAGACTCATAGTGCCACTTCAAGGTGTCGTCCAAGGTAGAGGAGGCCTGATATTCGGTTCTCTAATTCCTTGTGCTCTTTTCTACTTTTTCCAGCTCTATCTTAAGCGACATCGTTCTCCTAACTCCTCCTCGAACCCTCCGTCTCCTTCTTCTTCATCTCCTAACCTTGCGGAATTACCGAGGACTTCCTCGCGGTCAAATTTGTCGAGTCGAGGTTCGATTGGGCGGGTTTGGGTCTCTAATCGGGCGATGTCCATTGCCAAACCTAATGATTCACCGTATTATATTGGATTGGATAAGGTTTTGGAGGATCCGTATGATAGAATGAATAATCCGGATGGTGTTATTCAGCTTGGATTGTCTGAAAATAGAGTGAGTATTGGTCATTTCTTCACTTATTTTAAAAATTCTTTTAGCATTTTAGTTTTGTTAATCTTCTGTTTTGATGGTCTCAGTTGTGTTTAGATTTGATTGAGAAATGGATGGCGGAGAATGTGACGAGTTCTATAATGGGAAGTGACACTGGAGATCTCAATATTAATGGCATCGCGACTTACCAGCCATTTGATGGATTAATGGAGTTGAAATTGGTAAGATAAAGACCTCCATTGGTAATTTATAATTCTGGACTTCAAGTTTGCTCTTTTCTTATTCTGCGAATGAGTGAGCTATAGAGCAGTTGCTACGATATGTAATCCAAGTTAAATTTAAAGTCTACCAGTAACTTTGATATTCAAAATACAGTGTTAAATCTGAAGATAATTGCTGATTTTTTAATTAATGATGCGGAAAAACAAATTTGGATACAGGATACTTGCTGAATAAAATCATAATTTTCATCTAAAATAGAAAAGTACTCAATCATTACAATAGATTGGTTCAAGCAGTGGAAATTAGAAGAGGATGGGATATTGCATTTACAGTTACATGATGTCTAGATTAAGATGATAGTGAAGTGACATTTCTTGAGGAAGCTTGAATTGAATTGCAGAATCTCTAGTGGATCCTGCACCATCGTCACATTAAGTTACTAATGATTAAAAATTCATATCTTGGGGGAAATTCTACTATGATTCTAGTAGCAGATTCTTGAGGCTCTAGTCTGTTTGAGCTATGGTAGTGAATATTTCAAACAAACATGTTCACTTAAAATAGTGAATGGTGTCATGACATGGATACAATATGTGCTTTTTTACAGTTTCTTAAATATTAGAGGTTTCAAGTGGTAAAAGGAGATGTATCATATGCTGCAGAGTCCATTAAAGAGGTTTCTTTTGTTTTTATATAGGGATCTACTGCACTCGCCTTTTTGTGTTCTTATTTGACTTGATAGTTCAACGCATTGTTGGTATGGAAGTTGATTTCTTCCTTTCTAGGAAAATGAAATGTATTGCCTTGATCTCTTCTAGGTTCCTTAAGATCTGAATTTTCTATGTTGCTTTTTGTTTATTTATCATTTTGATGAATTAAGACTTTCTTGTTCTGTATGTACTATGCATACATTTTCAAGTGGTTAGTAAAAATCAGTCTAGGCTATTGTCTTTTTTATTACTCATTTTATCCCCTGTGTACTTCACAGGCTATGGCACATTTCATGTCAAAGGTCATGGGAAGAGAAGGGCTGTTTGATCCATCCCAGATAGTTTTGACTGCTGGTGCAACTCCCGCAATTGAGATTCTTTGCTTCTGCTTGGCAGACCAAGGAAATGCATTTCTTATTCCCACACCATATTACCCTGGGTAATTTATTTTTCTTAGAAGACTTTCTCTTTCCCTACCAAATGAGGAGCTGCTTAATGCATTTAGGTTTTCATTTAGAATCCAATTGTAGAAGTTAATTAAGAAAGTATTATGCAGATTTGATAGAGATGTTAGATGGCGGACAGGAGTAGAGCTAATACCCGTTCACTGCCGCAGCACCGACAATTTCCAATTAAGTGTTGGCGCCTTTGATCAAGCATACAATCAGGCTAGAAAACGAGGATTAAAGGTTCGTGGAATATTGATTTCTAACCCTTCTAATCCTGTTGGCAATCTACTGCCAAGGGAAACACTGTGTGATTTACTAGACTTTGCTCAAGAGAAAAATATCCACATTATTTGTGATGAAATATTTGCGGGGTCTGTGTATGGGAATGATGAATTTGTAAGTGTCGCACAAATTCTTGAGGAAGAAGAATTTGACAAGAACAGGGTTCATATAATATATGGGCTCTCCAAAGATCTCTCTCTTCCAGGATTTAGGGTTGGGGCTATATATTCCTACAATTCCAGTATTTTGACTGCTGCTAAAAGGCTAACTAGGTTTTCTTCTATTTCTGCTCCCAGCCAGAGGCTGCTAGTTTCAATGCTTTCAGATATAAGATTTATTGAGGAATATCTTGAGACCAACAGAAGGATGGTACGAAAAATATATAATTTATTTGTTGAAGGTTTCCAGCAATTGGGAATCAAATGGACGGAAAGTAGTGCTGGCATGTACTGTTGGGCTAATATGGGTGAACTAATTCCCTCTTACAGTGAGAAAGGGGAACTTGACTTGTGGGAGAAGCTATTGAATATAGCTAAGATCAATGTAACTCCTGGTTCAGCATGTCACTGCATAGAGCCAGGATGGTTCCGGTGTTGTTTTACTACACTAACTGAAGAAGATATTCCTGTAGTTATGGAACGTATCCGTAGAGTTGCAGAAACTTGTAAATCTCCTGGTTGAAATGCTTCAAAATTTGGACAGTGAACCTTTTTCTTTTCAATTTTTTCTGTATCAGATTGCTTATAGCATTACTTTTTGATAATCTTTACATAGAAATGTTCAGCTGTTGAGTCAATGACAATCTTTACTTAGAATTCAAGTGTTCAACTCACAGATACATTCTGAAAATTAAAAAAAGTGCACACATCACTAGAAATCGAAGGATAAAACAAATTTTTTTTGAAACACAAGATTGAATTATATCAGTTTCAGTCTTAAAAGATGGTGCCTCTTCCTCTGAGATCCTTCAATCATTTTGATGCCAGCGCCAAAGATGCAGCAGCTGAAAACTTTCTTGTTGAAAAATTCCTGTCACAGGTGCAATCAAGCTAGAGTTAGTTTTGTTTTTTAATATTGTATAGAAGATTGCAGATTATTAATAACATGATTTTGTATAGTTTCAGGATGTTGCTATCAGGAGACGGCTTGATATGTGTTTGCTTTCTGTTTACAATAGCTTTTTCCTCGGTTTCTCTTCTGTAGCCTAACATTTACAGGTGGTCTTAAGTTTTAATAACCAGGATAAAGAAATCAGGATCTGGAGATTTACCATTGACAGATTCTGCTTTCCCATTTGTATAGCTTTTCTCTGGTAACTCCTCCTTCGGCTCATCATTATCAATTCTCCAAGTGTTGGTGCTTTCTTTTCCATGATGTTACAATCACTTCCATAATCAAAACTGCTGGCCGTTAGATCTGACGGAGTAAAATACCCCTTTCTGGAGCAGGCATGCTTCCCGAGAAAACCAGAACGAGGTGAGTATAATGGAAATAGACACTCTAAGAAAGAAGCTCCTGCAAGGCTTGAAATGTTAGTAGCATAACTGCTAGTGATGCTGTCAGTTTCAGACAGAGTTGAATTAGCAATTTCTAACTCATCATTGATATCACCTGATGAGGAAGTCTTAAAAACTGGAACAGCAGAAGAAACAGTTACCGATGATATGAGGCAATTCGCCAATAGAGAGGGCTCAAAGCTGAGCGAATCATCTGTCTCGAAACTGAATGATTCAGTGTCCATATCGAATATTCCTTCTTTATATCTGTAATTGACATAGCCACAGCTTTCCCCATTATTGAGCTTGTGATCATTATTCTGACCGCAAGAGTTCATGGGAGGAGGGGACAGTGAAGCAAGTTTTGGCTGTGGTGGTGGGTCTGAGAAACAGGGTAGTGGCTTTCCAGGCTTTTCCTCCCAGTCAAAGGGAACTGAGGCAATAAGCTTGACTGGAGAAGGCAGAGCCAGGGTAGTAACGGGAGAAACCATGGGTCGCCAATCCTTTTTGGCTATACCTGGCTTTTCCTCCCACAGAAATGGAACTGAGGGTGGTTCCTTAATGTACTTTCTATTAGAAGGTCCAATGGCTTCATTATCTGCCATTTTGGGAAATGGATTCAGAAGCTGTGATCTTTTAATCCCTTGCATTCTCCAACCGATCCTCTCCCTAAATAAATGAAGGGTCAGTGTTAAGTGCTAACTGTGCCATTTTCTTTTCGCAAGAATATATTTTAGGCCTACTTGCTCTCCCAACAGTCTAGTGGATTCAGTTACCTGATCCGCTGATGATACAATATTGGACATGTGTTAATAAATTCAAAAGAGAATGACTTAGTTACAAGTCTAGTGAAAAACTGAGTCTAGTGTTAAAAAAAATTGCAAACAAATCAGGGAAGACAGAATGAGTGTTAAATTTTTTCAGCATTTTCTTTTTCTTTTGTTATAGGATTTCAACATAGAGTTTCTATAATTTTTACTGTTATGAATGATAATTTTATTTATATTCTAGAATTTACCCCCATATACTTTTTCAGTTTTTTCAAATGGTGGGTGTCTCAGACTTAGTTCTGCCAATGTCACGTGCGGCAAATTGAATTGGACCATGGGCTCTAACTCATCGCATAGATGTTATTGGGCCTCCAAATATATGGTCGGTTATGCTTTCCCTTATCCTTAGAAGGAAAGTATAAAGGTTAACGATCCGCATTTTGGCAAATATCTAATCTTGGAATAAATAAGTAGAAAATCACGATTGCTTTCGGAGGTAGAAAAGAAATTAGAATTAGAAAAATCGATCAAGATTTCTCATATAAACAACGATAGTCAATAAAAGAAACGGAAATGGAGTCGGACAAGAGCAGCATGGATTCACAACTCTGTTCTAATGGTTGCTGTTTTCATCGACCTCTACAAAATCACAATCTTTGCTCCAAGTGTTTCGAAGAACACGAAAAGGCAGCCGTAGCAAAATCAACGGAGGAACCGCTACATCCGTCGTCTTCGCCGCCGCAGAACCAGAGCTCTCCCCTCAAGTTCACGAATTCAACTCCTCGGTTTTCTCTCTCTTCCAATTCTACTAATAATTTTTCCGGATTTGGTTCTTCTTTTGGTCCCTCCCTCAAGCCGTCCAATCTTGGTTCTGGTTCTCTTTTTGGTGTTTCATCGAATACCAAGCGGTTTTCTTTTGGTGGTAATAAAACTTCTGTCGATTCTAATCGTAGGAATAGTGTTAATACTTTCTCATTTGGTGCTTCAAACTCAAAAAAAAGCCTAAAGAATAGGTGTATCATATGCAAGAAGCGGGTCGGGTTAACGGGTTTTGAATGTCGATGTGGTAATTTGTTTTGTGGAAAGCACCGGTACCCGGAAGAACATTCATGCAACTTTGATTATAAGAAGTTCGATCGTGATCTTTTGCTCAAACAAAATCCGGTTTGCAAGGCTGATAAATTGCGAGATTAGACTGATTTCTTTTGTGGAAATTAGGTTTATCTAGAAATTGATGCGATCCATGTTATTAAGGGATTGTTCGTCACTTTTGCTTTGTCTTGTTCATCTTCTTTCTGCAGGTGGCATTTGGTTGGCTTTTGTTGGACCTGGCGATTGTATGGCGCAATTACTCGGTAAGTGCTTAAATTTGAAATTTGCAGGTGAGAAAAACGATTGGATCGCATCAATTTTTGGATAAATAGAATGAAAATAAAATTCAGTCAAGTTTGATTTTTCCCTTTTGCTTCTGTTTTCTTTTTCTTTTGGTTTTTTAGGTTTTAGGTTTTCTTTCTTTGATTGATTAGAATCTAGAACAGCTAGTTGGGAAGAATGACCAGGGTATAGAGTCTTGTAGATTGTTCGTATTATAATTGTTTCATTTTGAAGGTTATGGGGATTTTGTTTGTTGTGAAAATATTAGTGACTTCCCTTCATTTTGAAGGTGTTTGTTGCTTGAACAAACATTAATGTAGTTTCCTCCTCTTGGTATGTTAACAGAAAAGCTAACGCTGTAGCACACAAATTAGCTAGGAAAGGGCTCTTTTGTCCTCGCTCAAAACAGATAAAGCACAATTGATTTTATTTGAGCAATGTTTTAACAGCTTAATGTAATATCTCTATGTCAAAAAAAAAAAAACAACAAAACAAAACAAAAATCTAAAATATGTGTTCTTGCTTTATATTTTATAATAGCACTTGGAATGAGAAAAAAAAAAAAGTTCGAATTGGTAGTTTAGTACTTATGCAGACTACAAGAATTATCATAAGGGGGTTGAGTTGAGAGAATTTATGTATTTTTCACCATTTATGTTGAGTGAAAGAACCTTTGCAATTTACCTACTGATAATCATATCAGGGCCGGTCATGAAGGTGTGCAAGGTGAGTTATCGCACAGGGTCCCCAAAAAATAAGGGGTCTCAATGAAAAAGAAAGTAACGTGCCGCCATTAAAATTGTTTGTTTAACCAACTTAGTTCAAATTTTATTTCTTTAATTTTTGGTCATTTTACATCAAATTTGAGGCCATAGATCGATAGAGGGTGAAAATACGATTCCAATGGTAGCTCATTTGGCCATTTTCGTTGCTGGAATCGCGAGAAACGACGGCTTAAAGTTCGGCTGGTTTCCAATTGCATTGATTTTAGGGGTTTCAAATTATAAATAGCATAAAGCCCTTGAAATCTGTAGGCCGGCCCGGAATCATATAATAAGATGAGATTAGTAAAAAGTAATCGTTGTTGCGAAGTAAATAGAAGAAGTGGAATTCCTTCATAATTGAGGCCATTCTAAATCTCCCCCCCCCCCCCCCCCCAAGCCAGAGTAAAAAACGCTCGATGATCCTCCAAAACTCCATCTGCCATGATATGGATATACATGTTATAGGAACTTATTCAAGCCATTTCCTAAAATGGCGCATCCTCGAACACCATGACAATCTAATCAAAGCATAGATGGGGCCAATTGTTAGTGTAAGCCCTAACTTCAGCTCTTTGTAATTGGATTATAATTTATTTATGAGAATAATTCATTAATTTTATATTATCTGTGTAATTTAATTTGATGAATTTCTTTAAATAGTATTTTTTTTTTTAGTTATTAGATACGTGATCTGGATAGTAAAATTTAAAGCATTAAAAAATAAATAAATAAAATACTATTCTAAAATTCCCTAGTCGATTATTATCATGGAAGTGATAATAAACTAAGACTAGTATATACTCTATGAGATGATCTTGTTTTACGGCTCATAAGATATGAGATATCAATTAGAGATACATAATATATGTTAGAGAATAATGTATTGGATCGATCCACTTAATGAGAATATTACGTGTGGAAACGGTCATACGTATTTCTCATGTAATGCTTATACTAGAATCCCTAAACCTGAAATTACTATGAGTTCTTAAGTGGTTTCTCGTATGCTTTGACGTATTACCTAACTTGCTTGTAAAAAGGTTGTAAATATGGGTACGCTCAGGTATGTCAGGAATTACGCTAAGAAACATGAGTAACGTAAAAGGGATTGCCACTCTCTCTATAAGAGAGAAGATATCACCGGCCATTTGATTAGTGAGACGGAGTAGTGTTTGTGCAAACTCATATAGGATGATAAATGTTATGCATCTATCTGATTAATTCGGATCACTGGAGAATCAATAAAATAAATTAACAAAAATAAGGATGACCGAAGGCATGCCTTATACTAATCATTGATATCTATTGGTAAAGGGCTATATAAAATTATTATAGGTTTTGTCAATTCGATTAGTTGACACTCGATTTCAATTTGGTAGTTATAATGTCTTGCTAGAGACCAATTATAACTTATGGACTTAAATATAATTTTAGTTCATTGCTAATATTGAACAGGCCTTCAGGATCGCACACATTATTAGAGTTCGGGTTAGACCTAGAAGTTTATTTAATTTGGCTAAATTGATTAATTAATTAAATGGCTTAATTAATTAAATTAGACCAATTTTATAATAGATTTTGAATCTTATTATTTGGTTATTGCAAAGGGATAGTGGATTGGTATTTAAATTTTTTTTTATATATATATATTAAAATGGATAATGTGATGTTATTATTATTATTCCACTTATTTTATTGCTTTTCAATTTAATATAAGATTAAATAAACCATAAAATATGATGGTGGTGACCATTATAATATTTGAGTAGAAACACATCATATGTCATCTCCCATTTATCTTAGCATTTTAATTTTAATAAAGATTAAATATTTAAAAAAGGTAAGGCAATATACTATTCCACTTTAGTTTTTCAAATTCTAATATGGACTAGAATATGAAAACGTGATTTACTTTGTGATAAGCATTTGATATGTCATCTTTTGAATGCCATAAATTATGGATCCACTTTCAAATTTAATATTTTAATAAAGATTAAAATATAAAGACATGATAGTGGATGCTAATGATGACAATTTTTAATGCTTTTTTTTTTTACATAAAATGAAAATGGCTTCCCTTTGAATGATGTATTTTTTGCACTCTTGCAAGTGAAAGAAGAGTTTTTCGTTTCTATCTTATGAAGACAACTAAGCTTCTTGTTTAAGTGCTAGCACACTTTGATTTAACCCAACTAACTTTAAGTGTGTGTGAACGAAGAGGGGACTGCCATTAGCATCCCTATAGTCATTTTGAATTGACAAAAGTATTTTAGACATCTCAAAGATTCTATAGGGAGACTACATCGATCCAGAGGTGAAGGCACGCTTCAAGAGGTAAAATTTTAATCCTCCCTACACATAATTGCTTTAATAAAAACTGGTCTAGGGAGGGTTTCCCAGTTAAATTTTGATTCCGCTACCAATCTATTTCTTGTTATATCTGTAAATGTTGCGTCTATTGTATGTGGGAAACCCTACACCAATAACATTTTTGTTTTTGTCCCTTTACTATATGTGTTTTATATTTTATGCCCTTGAGTATACTAATGAACATATTTAGCCTCACTACTACGACAATTGGTTACACTTTCACCCTCTGTTCATTAGATAATAGAGAGTGGTCTTCACAATAACGTTTGGCGCATGGAGAGTATTATTAGAGTTTCTCACCATCAAACCGGCGTCGTTTTGATATGTTTAAAACGAAGGGACCGTTTTAAAACTTAATCATCTTCCTCAGACCATTTAGAAACATAATCAAGTAGTGGAAGAAGCAACGACGGTGGTCATCAAACCGATAGCCTCTTCATCCAAAAACAAAAATTACATCCAACTTATTTAAGAATAATGCAAACTATAAATCAAAGAAAAACATGAAAAAAAAAAGAAAAACAATGAAATCCAACATAAATACTATAAATTATATTAACAAAAATCAACCACAAACATAGGCTACTTGTTAATGGACGACGGAGATTTATCCAAATCCAAACCATCATCTATTGCTACATCTAAGCAAATCACAAATTTGATTTGATTACCGTTGCGGAAATTATTCCATGAAGAGAGAGAAACGACTTCATGTTCCTCGTCGAAGGCTGACGATCTTAAAAGTGTACCAGAGGGGACTTACAACATATGGACTCCGGAGAAAGAAAAAGAGGACTTACGCTATTCACCTATGTAGCGAATAGATCGAGCGAATCAATCTGCTAAAAAACAAGACACCAAAACTCGTTTTCTCACCAGAATCCCTAATCGATCGCTGGATCCCATTCTTGTCGCGATGACTTCTCTGTTAAATCATGCAACTCCATTTTCTTCAATTCCATTAAGTCTCGTGGATTGGAGCTCGATTTCAAGCTCCAGTGATGATACTTTGATAATCCCAAACATCTACTAGATACCACTCATCTTTCCTCTTCTTTCTCTATTTCTTAGTTTCCTTCCCTATTTTTGTCACTCTTGCAACAAAAGAAACACAGATTGAGATTGAGGAAAAAGGGGGAAATTTTAGAACCAAAAAAATTGCTTTGAAGCACTGACACCTTGCTCGGAGCCCTTGTTCGTAAATGTCTTGGCTTGATTGGAGAAAATCGGAGTCCTTGTTCTTCGATTTTTGTTCGATTCGGTAATGTTCTTCAATTTTCATTGGAATAACTATAGCTACAGATTTTACAAAATCTTTTTTGCTCCTTTGATATGAAGTCAAAATCATAGTGTGATGAACTTGAGTGTAGTAGGTAGGAGAAGTTTACTTCTGATGAAAGAGCACCAGTAGACGTGCTTCTGATGAACGCCGTAGTTTCTGTTCTAGGTTCAATTATTATTATTATTATTATTGTTATTATCATTATTATTATAAATTTCAGAATGATCCTTGAATTTTAATTTTTTTGTATAATCACTTTAAAACAACGTTGTTTTGATAGTAGGATACTATAATAATGCTCTCAATGTGTCAAATGTTTGTGTGAAGGCCACCCTTCATTATTTAATGAATAGAGGGTGCAAGTGTGACTGATTTTTGTAGTAAAGGAGTTAAATAAGTCCACCAAGTAAATCAAAGAAATCCCAAATTTTAATTTGGCCAAAAATGAACAAAATTCGGTTAATTCGATTCGGTTTGGCCAAAGTATATTTCAGCCGAACCTACCCGAATTAATCGAACTATTTTACTTTGGGTTTTGTAAACTTAACATTTACTTCTCATTTTCCTTCCTCATCCTCTTCGCCTCTCTCTTTTTTCATTTTGTTCTATCCTTTATTCCTCCACAAACCCTAACCCGCAATCATCATCACCCTCAGCTCCTCTTCACCATTCGACCACCTTCACCCTTATAGAAGATCACCGTCTAGTCTAAGGTCGTCGTTGAGTTTCTTTACGGGTTATGTTTTGTTTCCGTCGACATTCATAAATGTTTCAGTCGGAGAAAGTTTTTCACTCGTGTCTCAAAGGTTTCCGTCGTGTTGAGCTTTGATTGTGATTTTTCGGTGGCCGGAACGAAATCTAAAGTAAGATGAATTTAAGCCCACCTTCTATTTGATTTTGATTAGAGAAACCAAACAAAAATCATCAAATGCAAAATATACTTTCTACTCTAATTTCATTTGAATTTATTTGTTGATTTTAAATTTGCTTGATTTCATTCATTTAGGAATCCGTGTGTATTCTAGTAATTTTTTATCTCATTATCTAGTTTTTGAATGATTAAGAGTTTTTGAATGATTAAGAGTTTGTTGATTATATTTTGAATTTTATTTAAACAATTATTATTCTTGAAATATTCTGCCAATTCGGCCAAAGTTGTAAGAATACCCGAAATTTCAAGTAATTCCAGAAATTTGAAAATCAATTTATATTTCGGTTAAACGGATAATTCGGATAGAAATGTTATTCGGCCAAGGAAAAAAATATCCCTAATATACTAATTCGGTCAATATTCGGCTGAAAATTAACTTATCTACTTGAATACTCACCTTACCCTTAACTCTAGTTAATTGGGTTAAATGGTTTTGCAGAACTCTTCAATCTTATCCCTTTTGATTGTTTTTCCCCAAATCGGTCTTGGTCTCCATCATCCCTTTTAATACGCCGTAATGAAATCCCACTAGGAAAAGCAAATTCCATGGTAAAATTGGTTATGCTCTCCATTCTCTCTTACAGTACTTAGTAATGAAATCTCATCATAAAAAGCGAATTTCCCTTAAAAAAATCATAGTTTATGATTCTATGGAGACTTACATTGAGAAATTTCTTCTTGTTTGATATGCGATATACGAATTATTAGGTTTTTCAATAGTGGATTTCATGAAAGTGAGGTCGGATGCAAATGTCTTTTGATTGTAACTCTCGTGCTTTCACTTTAATCCCGCAACTGGATATGGTTTTCCTGAAATTAAAGGTTATTTGAACGAAATTGATGTTGATAGAATTCTACTTTTCTAAACCTTGCTTAAATTTATAAAAGCTCTCAATAAATTTAATTTAGTTTGTTTGCAAATTTTTTACCTTTTTTTTTTAACTTTTTGATGTAGTTTTAACAAAATTTCAAATGTGCCTAATTTCTCATATGAAAATGGATGTTTTTCATCCATTTGTTCAACTTTGATTCTTTAAGTAATAACACAAATTTATCAACACCCAATTCATATGGCAGATAGAAAAATTTATTAGCTTGGTGATGATAACATTAAAATAATAATGACAATTCAACTCTCCCTCTATTTCAATCCAATTTTGAGGATTGATTAAGTAGTTCCTAATAGCAGAAAGAAGAAGAAGAAAGAGATCGTTTCTCTATGCTTAATAATCTTAACTAAGGTTAAAGATCTGAGAACCTTTACAAGGATACAAATTAACAAATTTAAAATACAAAATACTACCTCCGTCTTTTTGAATTCTTTACATTTCAAACAGCATGCTTAGGTTGAAGTTTGGTGTTGATAGTTCGATAGGTTGGGTTTGGTAGATTAAAGTAAGTTTAGGTTAGTTATAAAGTATGATTGCTGTAGTTTAATAATATATAAATAATATTTTAATCTAACTAACCTAACCCATCAAACTATCAACACCAAACTTGAATCTACTCAACCCTAAAAAATGTAAAGAAAACAAAAAGACTGAGGTAGTAATATATAAGGTGGCATGAATCTATTGGCTTGTATGTCTGGGCCCATAATGTGTTTTTACTTATTATCCTGTATTTTTTTTTTTGAAATGGATTTTTTTTTCTCTTGTTTTATTTCGGCCAGACTCTTTATCATTCTGTTTACTTTTAACTTTTAACCAATTTTTCGTTAAATTTGTTAGAAATGGCAAAATACATAATTTCACTTCGAATTTTACCACTTTTTCCTAGTGGAATCTCAAACTTTATGAATGACCTATTAGATACTCTAACTTTCATTTTCTTTAGTGAAAAACTCACGGCTCACCCAAAATAGAGCCTAAACTATATGTGTAATTGTCGGGGTTCAGAATGTAATTTTTATGTCTCTTTTGTAATTATCTCATAAAATTAAGGAGCAAATGGCAAGTTTCCATATCTTGCCTCCTAGAACAGGATCCCATCTCCAAGCACCACCACCGAAAACAGCATCGATAAGTGTTTGCACGGAAAAATAAAGGAAAATATATTAATTGATTAATATTTAGTTATTAGTTAATTAATTTAAATGAAATAACCAAAATAAATATTTAATGGTTATTTAAATATTATTTTGATAATTATCATATTAATAAAATTATGTGATAATATCAAAAAGATGAGACCAATAGAAGCTCGCCAAGTGGACCAATCAAATTACTTCGCTTGGTGTGCAAGCATCCCAAAATCCCTATAAATAGACTGCCTCTCTTCATTCGAGAGGACAGAAAATTTAAGGCTCCGAAGCTCTGACAAGTTGAAGACTCCGAAGCTCTTGCAAATCAAAGACGCCGAAGCTCTGACCGATCAAAGACATAAAGCTCTCCTCAAAGTTCGAAGGCTCGTCCAAAGATCGTCAACAAAGCTCTGCCGTTACACAAATCAAGCTCTACCGATTCGAGATCAAGTCGTCAAGACCCTCGCATCGTGTAAAGTTCAAATCAAATTCAACCCAAATCAAGATCAACCGATTCGAGATCAAGTCGTCGAGACTCTCGTATCGTGTTCATCGCAACGAGAAGAATCAGAGGATTCAATTGAGATTGTAACCGCTTCATATTTTCTTTTACTTGTAATTTCTTATTTCAGGAAATACAAAATTTGTTGATACAAATTTTTGGCACGCCCAGTGGGACAGTCTCTACCTCTCATCTCTTCACTTTGCAACCCTCAAGTTTCAAGTTCAAATCGTCAACAATGGCACCGAAGAAGATCATCATCACCCCAAAGGCATTGAAAGGCAAAGCTGCTGCAACTGCAAGGACTGCTGAAAAGGAGGAAGTTGCGACAAACTTTGATGTTAGAGGCACTTCTGATGCAAGCCCGGGTGTTCCAATAAAGATCAAATCGCTTGATGCAGTCTACAAAAAAGCTCCTCTCGTTCAACCAGTTCCTGATAAGCTGCAAGGAGAGTTGATTGACATGGAGGAA
>CATIWJ010071237.1:0-13733 GCA_949640765.1 Croton laevigatus | reverse complement strand
CAGTATTTATGTGTATATTTATAAAATGGTTTCATGAAATGAAAGTGTTTCGAGAATGGAAATAAACTTGTGTTATATTATTTATTCAATTTTTGAATGCAAGTAATATTTGAAAAATGATACGAAATGGATTTGTTGTTTAATTTGTGAAATGCTTTTAGAAAACAGATTATATATATTGTACCCATTGAGCATGGAGTTGCTCAGCGAATTATTTTTGTAACTCGCAGGTCCGCAATTAGAAGTTATGGAAGAACAACAGTTGCCGGTCAGTTCCCAGATATCAAACCTTATGGAGCAAATTTTGGTGTGCTGTACTAGATAGTTATTATGATAATCTTGTCAGGAGATTAATGTAAGAATGATTTTTGTTAGTATGTAAATTTATGACGTATTGTAATATATGGACTAGTCATGTTTTACAGAGGATAACAGAAGTTAGTAGTTCTTTGACACTCGAGCTCGTCTTATTCGTAAGGTAAGTTTGGGGTGTTACAATCTGGATAAAGTAATAGGTATTGAAGGCTCAAATATGATGCATTCAACTCATTTATCCTTTGTAGATTTCCAGTTTGTGTTTCAACAATAATATCACTGGCCTCCATATTGAAATCAAAATCATCGAAAACCAATATAGCTACCTCGAAAATAGTCGATAAGTTATATGTTCTACCATCTTTGTTTCTTTTTGTAAATAACCTAAGTCTAACATCCAAACCTCCAGTCTCTTTAGTTATGTGTTTTACCTTTTGAGATGCCATAGTAGTAAATGGCACATTGTTTTGAAAATGTAGTAAATAATACATTTATAGATTAAAATACATATTTACCTTATTAAATTAATTAAAAATCATTTTTGTGTTTTGCAACTTGATTTTCAGAATTGCATTTTGCACCATGAGTTTATAGTTTACAAATTCAGTGTGATTTTCCATTGTTCCTTGTCGGAGTTCACTATTTTCAGAGTTCATTGGCTTCTTCTTTTTCATGGTTTTTTTGATTTGGTAAATCTTTTTTATTTGATTTTCTAATTTTATTGTCGAAGGTATGTTGTTATTTTGGTTTTATGTTTGACTTTCTGATTTTGTTATTATTGTTTATGGATGATAGAGAAAGAGCTATGGTGACTAGGGTTTGTTTGGGAAAGAATATAATATATGGTATATATGAGTCATATACCCTGGTATATGAGTTGTATGTCATGGTATATGAACCATATACCCTTGTATATGAGCTATATATTATGGTATATGAGTCATATACCTTGGTATATGGCTTATGTACATGTGTATAAGCCATATATGTTAATAATACAAATATATAAGCCATATACCATGGTATATGAACTATTCAATGTCTTTTTGTTCTTCTAAAAAACTTTAGCTACCATTATGAGCCACATGTACTAGTATGTGAGCCATATACCTTGATATATGAACAATATATGCTGGTACATATCAATTCATGTCCTTTTCTTTTAATCCAAAATTCTAGCTACCATTTCAGTTTTATCTCCTCCAAAAACAACAAATAAAATAAAAACTAACAAAAATAAGAAGAAGAAGAAGAAGAAAAAGACTTAGATGAAGAAGAAGAAAACAAATCTAAATTGCTCTTCTTTGCCACCGACAATCTTCTTGCCAATGGCGGTATTCTCTCCGGCATCAGCAATAGTGGCAGCGGTGGATGATAGTAGTAGGTGTTGAAGAACAAGAAAGTTTATGTTAGAAATTTTGTTAGATTTTCAAGGAGGGGTAGTTTAGAGTTTTAAATTTTAATTTAGGTCAAGTGTGTTATATACTTTAAATTAAAAATATAGTGCTATTTGATTCTTTAAAAAAAAAATATATATATAGCACCATTTACTATTAAAAAGTGCTATTTGCCTCCAAATACATTTTTGTCTTTGAAAATTAAAGCCCAATTTCTTATAAATTAGCAATTACATCCAAAAGTATTGTGAAATCACGTGTTAGCCTTTTATTTTGGGTGTGAGAGGATATAAGGATTAAATTCACGGGAGTGGTATAGTACACAATAACACATGTTATCATTAACTACCTTAAAAACATTTTTTATTTTTTTTTCACAAGCCTTAAAAACATTTCAAAACCTGAATTTACTAAATGCGGTATATATAATCAATCAAATAAAGCCACGTATATTCCATGTAATGTAACTGTCCGCATGCAATAACAAACCCACAGAAACGCCATTCATTATTTCTCAAAAATCTGCAAAAACAGAAAGTTCTCATTTTCCTCTCCAAAAACGCTTTCCCTTTCCGAAGAGTCATGACCGACTCTGTCGACCCACCGTCCACCACCGCCGGCGAACCACATGCTATCCCAAACCCCAATCTCAATTCTTTAATTCATCCCCGTCGCGAGCCTTTCGAGCACGGCCTTCTCCCTATCCCGAAACTCATTTTTCCTGACCCCACTCAAACGCTGACCCAACTCAGGCAAAAACTCGCTTCTCATCCCCGTGTGGATTCAGCAGCCCTCGCTGACTCGCTTCAGATCTCCACCGACCATGCTAGGCTCGTTCTTGACACTCTTGCCTCCGTTTTACACTCCGATAATGACCCGCTTGTCAAGGCTCAACCTGGAGAGATTGATTCTGTTGGAGCCGATTTGCATGATCTGATTCTTTTCCTTTATATACAATCCTATAAGAGGCTTTTGCCAAGAACGCATAAGGATTCTGCTGCCGTGGCCGATGTGTGGCCTTCCACCTCAGCTTTCGACGGCTACTTGTCGGCTTTATCGCCGCTTCAGGTATGTTGAATAAGTTGTGAAAATGTGAGGTTTTTCTTGTTGGTATTTATATGAATTGTTGCCCGAATTAATGTATTTTGATTTGACTGCAAAATTGAATTGAATTTGTTCAGATTAGTTGTTATTTTTCTTATGAATTATGATGAGAAACTTCAATGCATTCTTTGTTTCACATCAACCATGACCATTAGTTTGGGAACACGGTATTTCTTTAGGTATATTACAGGATGTGTATCAAAATTGTGTCTTTTAACCTCATTACAAGATGGCTTTTGCTAACTGGGTCTAGTAGTGTTGGTATTGTTCGTTATGTATCTCTGTTGGTTAACAGGTGCTCTTTCAGTTTTAGTTTGTTGCAATTATTATGGAATGCTTGGTTGATTCTCATGATATTCTTGTAACTTGTTATGCGGCATGATAGATAATCTGGAAATAAGTAGAGCATTTCATAGGAAGTGGATATATATTTAGTTCATTTCAAGGCATTTGATTAACTTATAAATTTCTGCATTAGACATTTGGGGTCATCTCTTTTGTTTCCTATATTGCAAACATATATATATATTTTTTTAATGAGAATTATAGGATAATTTCTTTTGTTTAGAACATTATTTTAGGGTAGTCAATTAGATGTAATTTCACATATGTAGACCTTCCAAATATTTACATATGCATTAATGTATTACAATTTCTTGGCTTGCAAATTTCCAGTTTTTCCATGTATCTATTTTTCATTTTCTGTTTCATTTGCAGCATGATGCTATGCTGTTGGCCCTAAATTATTTGCTCCTTTTTCGCTTTCTTGGAAGCTGTAAATCCATATCGAGGAAATTTTGAAATTTAGTCAACATTTAATGAGTTATTGTAATCGTTATTGCAATAAAATTAATTCGAACCAGTTATTCACCAAGAATGTTGCTTAAGTCTAGTGGTCTATGGTTTTGCAGCTTGTGCGGAGCAACAGCCGTCGTTTTATGCCATCGCAGGCTGATGAAGAGGCTCATCAGTTATCCTATCTACAAAAGCACTTGGCTAACATTCTGTCTCTTTTGGCAGAACCTGTGGAAGAAGAGGGTGAAGATTCTCTGGTTTGTAACATCAATTGATCTGTAGTTTTAAATTTACTTTGCTATTCTCTTTAGATTCATTGGTGGATATAAAACAGAGAAATGAACCATAACTTGAGGATAACAGAAGGGCCTTTCCTTTAAATTCTTCTTTGTCCATTATTTGTTTTGCCTTTTCCTTATATTATTGTTGTTTTTTTTTTCCTGCCTGATGTTTTTTATGATTGAAATAATGTTTCTTGTGTCATGTGTTTCTATCTGTAATTATTATCCCTCTTATCCTTCTGCATGTGCTAATGGATTGCTATATCAATATTTGCTTTCATTGACTTATAAATTTTGAGAACCTGTGTGGGCCTCATACTTCTTTAATGATGTTTGTTATTCTAAACAGTGAACACAGCTTGCTTTCATATGAAAGAACCAATTACTCTGGATAGGTACACATTTAAAAGCAAGGCTAATTTAGGTGTAAAAAAAACATGTCAACATTTTTGCTTAGAAAATTTCCTGTGGGATTTTCCCAGCTCTGTCGTCCATGATAGATATGATTTGAGGAAATTTTCTATGTTTCTTAACTCTTTTGCAGTTGTCTTCCAGAATGTTAGTACTTATTATCTCTTTTATTTTTCTGCTATTATTTCATTGGTATTTTTAGCAGCTTGATCTTTAATTTGTGAGATTAACAACTCTGTTTTAGGTTTTGACAATGGAAGGATTTGAGCACCTTGGGTTTTTGATTCAATTTGGTGATAAGGGATCAGAAGGAGTTCCATTAAGTCAAGCTGCTCCATTTTTTGCCAATTCAGATCCTGACATGCCCGCTGTTCCTGTTCCAGCTGCACAAGTTCATGATTGGATTACACAGAATATAGCCTCTGCTTTGGAACATATCACAGAAAGACTTTCAGCAAAGGAAAATGGGCCATCCAGTGCCTCTGATCCTGATGTCGCCATGGCTGATGCCTGTGCAAGTTCTATCAAGACCTCACCAAGTGCTAGGGGGTCGTGTTTTATTGAGGGCATATCTAAGTCTTCGTATGTAAAGCAAGCATCAGATCTCAAGGGTTCTTCAGTGAAGGTCAGTCTTGAACAGCATCTCACTCATCCTTTTTATATCCTGTGCATGAATATAATATATAAGTCGTAGTCATAGTTGTCAAATCAAGAATCAAATTGAGAATTGGAATCCTATTTTTTCAATCGTTAATTTGTATTTGAATCAAATTGTAAATTTGGTATATAATTTTTTAGAATAATATTTATATTAAATTTTAGGACATTAGAATTATCGTGACTTTTTTGTAATTGTCCCATTTTTTGTTTGTGTGTTATGTGGCTAGAGTTACAATATCAACAAACTTTGTTTTCACTACCTCTGTCTTCTTTTGTTATTACTGTTTCTCTTTCTTTTACCCATCTTTTCTTTCTCTTTCAAATTTTGATCACTCTCAATGGCATTTCTTCTACCCTTCTTTCCTTTGTTTCTCTCAATTTCAAGTCAGTCTTTCTTTCATGAATGGATCATGCAAAGCATATAAGAAAAACTTTGCAGCAAATTTAACTTGCAAAGCATTGGATTTCTTTCTCTTTCTTTGTTGATTTTTATATCATTGAATTTTTTGCAATGCCACTGATTCTCCTTTGATTCTGGTTTACTCCCAATTCAACTTTGAGATTTGTATAAATGAGTATGAAATTTGACTCGAATTATACGATTTTAACAACTATCACTACTGTGGAATTTTTGTCCCTAACATGTTTCTGAAATTAGAATTGTGTCAGGCTGATTTGATCTTTGAAAAAGATGGGTTCGGAGTGGGTGCAATCATGAGCTACAGAATTTTCTCTCTCTCGAATTTTGATCACTTTCTTCTTTCCTTCTTTTCTTCGTTTCCCTCAATTGCAAGTCACTCTTTGTTTCATGAACGGATCATGCGAACCATATAAGAAAACATTTGCAGCAAATTTAGCTTGCAATTGGATTTCTTTTTTTTTTTTTTTTTGATTTTGAATTGTTGAATCGGCTGATTCATTGTGATTCCATTGATTCATCTTGATTCTTGTTTACTCCCAATCAAATTTGAGATTTATATTGATGACTATGGAATTTGGGTTGAATCATACGAGTTTTACAACTATCAACTAGTGCAGAAATTTTCATCCCTAACACGTTTTTGAAATTAGAATTCGTGTCGAGCTGATTTGATCTTTGAAAAAATGGGTCTTTGATGCGTGTGACCATGAGCTACACTCAGCTCTACTTCTAAATCTAAAAATATATTGAAATCTTGAGATTGCCATTTTGTTCTACAGTGATTTTCAATATCCATAAAGGAATAGGATATGCTATATGTATTGCTTCTACTGAAGCTTCGAATGTAGCAGGATGTTCTGCTTGTGCTTCTAGTAGGAAAAACCAGAGTAGTCTCGCCCCCTTTTGGTCATACATTGTTCAGTGTTTGATTTGAAATTTGTTGTATTATTGTTTAAATTTGGATTATATGCTATGATCTATTGATTGCTTTGTTTTGAGTTCATTTGGTTAGTTAACGTGGCTCAATTTTAGGTTCTTTTGACATGTATTAAATTGGTCTGTTGGTTTTTTTTTCCTATCAGTTTATGGTGGTATGAATTAACCCCTTTCTGCACGTCTGAGCATGATTTGAAATTACGAAGCTTGAGAGAAGAATTTTGTGTTGGGATAATCTGTTAAGTGATGAAGTCATTCAAAACAAAATCTAGAATGAAAGGAATAGAAATGCTCCAGGCCTCCAGTTTGTTTATGGTGTAACTTTGGAGATCAATTGTGAGAAACCCTTTAATGCATTTTTAAATGTTACGAGGGCATTGTGATACTACTGTTTCTGTGTGATGTCAACCTTAGCGAATGTGCCAGAGTGTCATGTGTCAATGCATTCAAGGGCTTTTTTTTCAAGTCTAGATTCATCGTGTTTTCTATGTTCCTGGACATATTTGAAATGATGCGTCCATGTGTGTATAGAAGTTTTCAGTTCATTTGACTTTTGCCACTATCAAAATTCAAGATGATATGTGGGTTGGAGCTGTTGCATAGAGGAGTAGACATTTAAATCATTGGTCTTGGTGATGCATTGATGCTGAGATATACTGATTTGTCATATTCTTAGATTAGTATCCCTTTTCTTAGTTTTTGACACTTTGTAGCTGTTAACCAAGTTGGTGCAGGTATAGTTGCTAAGAATATAGTAGTCTTTTAAGCAACTTTCAATGAAATGTGTATGCCTTTTAAAATAATAGATGTGATGGTCGTAGGATCAACTCCTTATAAATGCAGATTACATTCTAACTCCCATAAGTTCATTGCTAAATGTGAAGTTTGTTTGAAATGGGGGTTGCTCAAAAGAGTGAATGATTGCATTCTTGAAGTAGATGTGCTACTTTTTTATCTATTTTTCATCGGTTCCCTTCCTTCTATCCATTGGGATTAATTTCTAAGGGTGTGGTAGTTGCTACCAACCTTGAAATCTGGTTATGCAAATATGCCCCAAATCTGATCAGGGTCAACGCCATTTGTCTCATCTAAACGGGATAATGACTCTATTTTTTTCCCTGGTCATTGTTTCGGGTAATATCTTATGGCTTTTTTGCATTATTTTACCAGTTTATCTGAAGAATAGAATGAAAAAGTTTTTTTATGCATATGCAAATTTGAGTTCTATTTTTGTATTTTGTTAAAGTATTTTCTTCATGTTTTGCTTTTCTGCTTGTTTGACTATATTTTATGGTTGCAGGTTTTGAATTGCCACGACTCTGTGATTTACATATTGGCTCCTTTGAGATACGCCACTGTCTATGGATGCTCTGATGCCACTATAGTTCTTGGAGCTGTGGGCAAGGTTATAACTTCATTAATGCACAAGCGCACACACATTCATGTTAATTTTAATCACTTACTTTTATCTCATGTGCTTGTTCCTTTATTATCTGTTTGAGCAAATATTTAATATGATGGAATGATCTATACCAGAGCAGCAGCTGTAGAAGTTACAACAGGTCTTTGTACCTCTAATTAGTTTAGGGTTTGCAGAGTGCAGGATGTTATCAACTGTCTCATGTCTTTCAGTTTTTAACTAACTGATTTGTAAATATAGGGCAAAATGTTTCTGCCTGTACTATAATAAAACATGTTGGTGTTACATATAAGGGAAAATCACACTTCTTGTTCAACTGGATTCCTTTATGTATTCAATACACAATATATTTTCTCTTTTAAGAACATTAGACAAAATATTATTGATCTGAAAAGCAGGGAACAGCAATAAATTTCTGGCCTTATTTTACAACTTATGATTGCTTATCATATCTTTCCTTACGTATCATCTGCTCATTAGGCCTTCTTTTTCTTCTTTACTTAGATCAGCTTAAAAATTTATTACCCTTATTTTTCTTCTTTACTTAGATCAGCTTAAAAATTTGTTTTCAGTTTGAGTCTGTTCTTACCAGTATTAGCACTTCCCCAATTAATCATTCATGTGTCAACTGAAGTTAGTTTAGTTTGCCCATTGTAGCTGGTTTGATGTTCTTGTGGTTTTAGGTGCGGAAATGGATTTAGTTTCATTGTACAGACCTATAAATTGTTTGAGCTTTCTAAAAGAATTCATTAATTCGATGGTGTTTTAAGGTGGAAAATTTGTAATATATTGTTTGTTTTGATTATTTTTATCCAATGTGGAAATCTGTATGCTCTGTTGTCCAGCTTCCTATCTCTCTCCCATCATCTGTATAAAAAATTGATGGTGAAACATGTCTTACGCTTTTGATGCAGGCTGTAAGAATTGAACACTGCGAGCGAGTTCATGTGATTACAGCAGCAAAACGAGTTTGTATTGCTAATTGTCGGGAATGCGTTTTCTTCCTTGGGGTAAACCAGCGACCACTTATGGTTGGTGATAATCATAAGTTGCAGGTGAGTTCATCACTATTCCTTGTTTTGTTTGGTAATTGCAACCAGCCAGTGCCCTTTTTGGTTCTAATCATTAATTAAAACCCATAACATTCTATTTTAAATACTTTTTCTCTTGCTTTCCTGTCTGTTTTGTATATGTTAATGTTTTATTTTGATACAATCTTTATTTGGTTCTGAGCTTTTTAGATCTTTCCTGATCTGCAGGCTCCATCGACATTGGCTAGTTGCTGTGTCATCAGCTTTATTTTTGAATGTTGATAATGCTTTTTAGTTAAGATATTTAGAAATCTTCCATGTTTCAAACAGGTGGCACCTTATAATACATATTACTCAGAGTTGGAAGAGCACATGGCTGAAGTGGGCATTGAGGCAACTATTAATAGATGGGATGATCCCTTGGCCTTGGGGGTGGTTGATCCACATGATTCATTATCTCATCCTGCTGGAGTCTCTGATGTTCAAACTGAGTCAGCTGCACGTCTTGACCCTGATCAATTCACAAATTTTCTGGTATGCTCTATATTACTTTTGCAGTTGGCTTCCTTTGTATACAAATTATTCTACTGTACCAGTTGGTGCAGGAGCATTTTAGTGATAGTTTGATTGTAGTCTTTTTTGTTTACCTGAGCTGCTTCACTTGTGGCTAATATTGTCCAAATGTCTATAAATTCAGGGTCATTTGATTGTTTTATTTTCTTCCAATTATAAGTCTTTATGATTATGTATTTCTTTGAGAGCAGTATGATGATTATAATCGCTGTTTTCGCCTCTTGGACTGGTGTCTAATAAATAACAATGCTTTTCTGTCTCGATTATAGATTCCCAACTGGTTTGGCAGTGAATCTTCCGGGTCAACAAAAGATAATCCATTTCTGTTACCAAATGCTTACATGTCATCTCAGCAGAGAAATGTAAGTTATATTGATTAAAATAAGATGATGCAATAGTTATATCTTTATTTCCTTTTTCCAATCAGTCAGTACCATTTTTTATGTGGTACATGGCATTTTCTGTATTCCAATGATGCTTTGCAGCCTTTATATTTATCAGTTTTATAGTTCCAATTTATTAGTACATTAATACATTTAGTTTTTGTGTGTATGTTGTCCAGCAAAAGAATTTGGGGGAGATCAAGCAGTTACTGAGTGAAGCTCCTCTTGAAGAAAATCGGAAGCGGGAACTGTCATGTGCGCTGCATCTATTATTCAAGGATTGGTTGTACGGTAATGTTCAATATCATAACACAGGCCATTGCTATTTTTAGCACATACTTTGCAATGAATGCATTTGGAATTATTTGTTGCTATACTGTAGTGACATTTTGTTGGCAATATATATATATATATATATATATATATAAAGTCATTGCAAAGTATAATGACAATAAAGGATGGAGAGATGTTAGCGCGAAATGAGAAATAAATGTTGATAAAGTCAAGTTCATTTATTGAATTGGATGTGATTTTCTGTTTGAGGAATGTAGGGTGTTTCAAATTTGACGCATGTGACATTGTTTGCACTTTTATCCTTTGGTGTTGGTACTAGTTCATATCCACTGCATGAAGTGTAGTGCCATCCTTCATTGTATTGATTTGGTGAAGAATTGATAGAATAGAGTGGTTAACTAGTTGTCAAACTGGTTTCATACAGCTTCGGGCAATATCCGCCAGCTTTACTGCCTGCAGGGTGATTAATGTCGAATGAAGGGTTCATGGCGTAACTGAAGATTGTAACAGAAGGAAGTTTCAGGTGGTGTTTGTGTTGCAGCCCCAATTTTTATTGGTACTAGAGACAGCTGAGAATCATCAGTATGTACTTCGGAATCAAACCCATCATTTGTCCGATGACAGTGGTGCACAGCATACATTGTTTTTGCTAATCCCATTGTAATATTTTTTGGAAGGAAAGATCTTGGTGTAATATTTATTAACGTAGGTTCACAATCTTGTGAATTTTCCCTCTTTTTTTTAGTTCTCCATGTGAAAATATTGAAATGTTGGATTTTCCTTTTCAGTTGAGCTTTCAAGTTTTGCCTATAAGAAGTTGGTTAATATTTTCAATCATTCTTGTGGCCTGATGAATTGAATTAGAAAATTTGTGCTTGGTATTAGATAGGTTAATGGGAAACATGCTGAGTGAATACTCAAAATACTTGTAGAATTTGCTGATCAGATGGTAGCCAATTTTTGTCAAAATGACATGAAATTTGATGGATAGATTTAAGTAAAAGGGGGGTTTTTTTTTCCACTCAAAAGGAAAAGGGTTAGCATGTAACAAAAGAAGTAATTGGTTCTTTTTGTGTTTTTTTTTTTTTTTTTCCCATTAGAAAAAGTTTACAGAATCCACAAAATATCCTCTCTTCCGCTCATTTCCTGGAGTTGTAACTGAAGAATTCAGCTCTGTGGAACCAAGTTGAAGAGTTTCTCTGCTTGGTCTGGGAAGAAGGTGATGAATAGATACGCACCTGTACATATACCATTAATTGATCAACTAACAAATCAGAGAAAAAAATTGTCACACCCCTGAAAACACCTCAACTTACATATCAGCACAGTTCCAAGTACAGCTGAGATCTTTCCCTGAATGGTGATCAAACCTGCCTTCCCAGCATCTTGTATCTCTGTTGAGCCTTCAGACTCAAATGTTCCTGAGAATATCATATATTGTTTTTTAAGATTAGGGTTCATAATAGATGTAATTAAAGGAGGAGGAATTAAAATCTTTAACCTGGTTTCACTGATTGAAGTCCTGATGTTATGCATGCTATATTCTGGAAACCAGCTTGCTCTAGCTTGTTGGCTGCTGCTGTTGATCTTTACATTCATAGCAAATTGGTTTTAGCAAATCAAAATCAATTTCTACCTAAGAATTGAGATTTGTCCCCAATGAAATCTACTGATCATATACACCAATAAATATGCATGCAGAATACATATTTCAGGCAAATATCGAAAAATCTATATCAGGTGATACGGCCAAAGCAAGTAACAACTAACCTCAAGCCTTCCTGACATACAAGCAACAGTTTACTCTGAGGTGAAAACTTGCTCTTTACAGATTCCACAAATTCAGGATTAAGCTTAGTGAATGGCAATCCAAAGAACAAGCCAGAAAAATTGTTGTGGACAGTCCTTTTTATGATAGTTCCTGTACAAAATTAGTCACATAAACAAGAACATGAACATGAATTGAAATACGCAGCCAAAAACACATGGAGAGGGTTTACCTAAATCATTGTCTTTGTTCAAAATAAAAAGAGGAACATGGTGACTTGATTTGATGTGAGCTCTATCATACTGAGTTACATCGCGAATGTCTACTATTACATATCCATCATCCGCTACAAGTTTACTTGCTTCTTCTGAACTTACATAATTCACCTCTGCTCTAGCTCCAAATTTTCTCCAACTAATTTGTTTTCCTGGGATTTTTCTTGCAGGATGAGTCCCGAATTCCAACCAACATTTCTGGAACTTGCTGAAACCACATTTTTAATGCTTTGTGATTCCCAGTTGCACAAATTATCCAATTTTATGAACCAAATAATTACCACAAAAATTCATTACATCATGTTATCAACATCATTTATGAACTAGTAAAGGATGCTCCTCTTTAAATTTAAGAACCCTATAGGAAAATTGGATTCTCAGAACTCAAAACTAATATATCAAAATGGTTGATTTCCAATTTTTCATGTGTTCTTCATTGGATAGAATCCCATAAAAGAAAACTATCTGGGGTTCAAATCAAATGAATAATGCATTAACTAATTTTTACTTTGGGTAGCAGAACAAAATAATTCAAGAATGAAGGCATTGAACTGTTATGTTTGAAATATTTCTTAACAGACTGAAGTGCTATAAATTTTCATAATGATTTGTAATGAAAACAGAGAAAGAAATTACCTTCTGGGAGGGAGAGTTAAACAAGAAGAAGCAATCCCAGCCATTGTAGGACTCTCCTCTATCTAGAGAGAGAGAGAGAGAGTGTAATTTTGATTTTTGAGTGGCCCATGAAATTTGTGAGAGGCAATGGGTTTCTGCCATGTGTTATTTCTTCAATCTTCCAGCTTTTCTAGTTTTCTACATAGCTAAAATTAATATGGCTTAATTTGGTCCTTGAACTTGGTATCATTTTACAATTTTCATTCAATCTTCTTGTTTTTTGAAGCGTTCATTCGGATTTCTTATTCTGATTTTAATTTTTTAAATATATATTATATATTGGCGTTCAAGTTTTTAATACTCTCTTTGTCCCAAAATAAGTATCGCAGCTTCCGTATTAAAAAATGGTAGTTATTATATTGAAAATATAAAATTTATTTATTTAATGACTAATATACCCTCAACTTAAATATTTATTCAATTTTCAAAATCCATTATCTATTAATATTTCAAGGTAAAAGTAAAATTAATACCTAATTTTATTATAATTTAGTAATAAGACACTTATTATGGTAAAAAAAAAAAGTGAAAATTGGGACAATTATTTTTAAGACGGAGGGAGTACAATTTATAGATGAAAAAATAAGTGGGAACTATAAACCTATTATTATTGCCAATAAATGCATCCAAAATTTATAAATGGACTTTTATTTTTGAAAATTAAACCGATAAGTTAATTAAGATTAGTAATTTATATACTGGTGGCCTAATTCCATAGTAAGCACATGTGCATTTCGAATGAGAGGTTTTCTAACATGACGACAAAACTGGCCTTACTTACATATTGTAGGAAACTTTTTGTTCATAGTAATTGAATTATTGAATTTTTCTAATGTTAAGTTAAAAAGCTTGAAATTTTTAAAGCTTAGTGCTCACATTAATAGAAAGTTCCCTCCAAATAGTAAAGCAAACATTAAGGCCAATCAATTCATTTCACATGATTATCACTATCCTTATCACAGGAAAACGATTAGCTTTTCTCTCTAACAATATA
>CATIWJ010071189.1:0-15737 GCA_949640765.1 Croton laevigatus | reverse complement strand
CCTTTATCCGATTTTCACACCATCGTTCTCATTTTATTTCTTTTTTTTTTTTCCTATCTTATCAACAACACATATATATTAATTTATATAATTTCTATATTAATTATTATAATTTCCTTTTATCATTACAATTATTATTGTTATTATTATTTTATTATTAAGAACATAATTTACAACTAATTCCTATAATATCACTAGTCTAGGTTTTCGGGTATTACAATGGCTAATAGAGGCTTAGAGACAATCATTGGTCATATTACTTATTCTATACTAGTAAACATTAATAATAATATATTTATGACTTGTTTGGTTTATTAGTCCATATATAACTTATAGCAGTTGCTGATAGCTGATGGCTGACAATTGGTAACTGATTGATATTGTGCGTAAAAAATCAATAACGGTTGCTATTAAAATTTAAATTACGAATATATATTCACTTAATCAAAATTAAGCAGTTGAGTGAAATACAAACTCTATATATGTAGATAAGTTAAAATGAGATGACAATTTATTTGACTATATGTTACAATTAACAAATAAAATTAACATAACACAAAAGCACAAAATTGAATAATAATAGTGTTCCAATTTTCATTTCAAATTTCCTGTAGTACAAATCAATTTATGCACTATTACAACCTAAATTGAGACACTGTTGTACTACATAAAGTCTGAAAATGAGAATTTGGACAATATTTTCTTTATATATATATATATTTATTTATTTATTTATTTTCTTTGTTAATTGTAATGTGTTGTTAAATAAATTGTTTTCTTAGTTTAGCTTATCTAAACATAGAATTTGTATTTCATTCAGCAACTTAATTTCAACTAAGTGCATGTTTAATAACCACCCATAAACTTTATGGCATCATACAATGTAAAATAAAAGTTGAGGGGTATAAATAACCCCTCTTAAATTTTAGGATTTCATACATGCAAAATGCAAAATTGAATGTCATAAATAATCACTCTTAAAGTTAAGGGGCATGTAGCTTTTTGTGCAAAGTTGAATAGCATTTTTATGGATTAGTCCATTTAAAACGTTCTAACAAATTTAGATTGTAATAGAATAGTTTTAAAATTAGTTTTTCTTTTTTATTATTTAATTCATGGGAGGGACTTAATATATGTGTTGTAAAATACACACCATATAGGTAGGATATGTGCATACACACGTAAGTATCCAGTTAGTTGGACAATTCAAGCATAAGGGGCAATACCCTACCACCACGCCAGCCACTCCCCTTGGTAGGGTATGTGTATGTTGAGCTTGGTTAAATAAGAACCTGAAAATTTTTAATAAACTCCAACGGACTCAATTGCTCACAACACAATAGGGTAGACTATCAATATGATTAGTTCTTTTATATGCAAGCTAAATTTTAATTTTTTATTTTTTTTAAAAAAATTCTCTTATCAATGTAGAATATAACTTTTCTTATTTTAAATTTGAAAAAGTTAAAAAACGACTTCATTCCTATCAAACTAGAGTAGACAGGATATATCTCTCTTATCGCTTTATTAATGTTTGAGAACATCTTTTAAGTGAAAATTAAAAGATTATTCGGCATTTGTCGATAGGGAAAGAAAAACCAGGTGGAGCAGTACGACAAGAGTACTCACAACTAAAATAAGCATTTCTCCACTCACAACTAATAAATGTTTGCTGTTTAGGCCCATTATTTTTTAAGACTTTCATTCAAATTTAAGGCAATCACATGAGCAATTTCATATGGTACTAAGTCTAAGAGAGTAATCTAGTGGTAAGACATCTTTTTTTCTAGGATTGAGATTCCGAATTCCAGACTTATCTGAATCCCCTTCTCCAATTCCCTCTAGAGTAGAATATTTATGTAAAAAAAAAAGATAGTACCTCCTCTACCATAATACAGTCTGAATCCACAGCAACAGACACTGTGTTGGTTTGTTACTTACTCTAAGAATATAAGACAAATGAAAAAACTCAAAAGCACTTGAATCCTAAGCCCCATTCAGATGAGGGGTTGGTTTTGATTTGAAACAAAAGTGTGGACTAACTGTTGGCAATCACTTTCAATATGGAATTTTCATCTTTGGCTGTTTCCATCGCAAAATGAATAGTCAGCTTCTATTACTTCCACCTCCTTCATACCCTTTCTCTTCCTGCACCCTAAAGCCATGACCATACCACTTGAATTTCTAGCAATTAAACCAAGGCCATACATATTACTTTCTGAAAACAGATCAGCATCACAATTAATCTTTTTCGTATCTGGTTCAGGCAGAATCCATCTAGTTTGTGGGTTAGGAATCACATTTCTGACTTGAGTGAGCTGCCCTTTTCATTAGTCAGAGAGTAGGCTAAGGGCTTGCTGAACTACCAATAATTCAATCAGGAATTTGTTTTGACAAACCCACAAATTTCGTGATCTCCATAAACTCCGCAATATACTACACATAACCTCAATCTCCATGTTCAAAGAACCAATTTTTGAGTGAGACATTTGCATCACTTACCTGAATACGTAAAGGACATAGCATCCAGGTTCGTTTTGCAATTGGACTTGAGTAAACAATGCTCAATTGTCTCCGGTTCTTCACCATATCTTGGACAGATGACATCAATCACTTGATGACTGCAAGCGCGGTCCTAGTTGCCAACTGCTTCGTGTAGGCTCTAAAACAAAAGTGTTTAAGCTTTGTTGGACATTAATTGAGTTGCCAAAGTGTTAGAGGTTCTATAATTAATTTTGCTTTCAAAAAATTTTGATTTGAAAAGTTTAAGAAAATAAGAAATTTTTAAATCAAACACAATATCTTTAATTTATGCCTTTAATAAAGCCAATCAACAAAATTACTATCCTTAATAGCAGTTAATCCCATTAAATTTTGTTTTGTTTGGTGAATGGTCACTAACCTAAAAACTCGCCTACAAAATTAACTGAAAAAAATTAATATTTTCAATTAGAGAAATCCTAATTTTTAGACTATAATTTTTATGTTTTTATTTACGATGAGCACAAATCAATTCTTATCAAATCAATTCTTACTATTTATGCCTTTTTTATAAATAAATTTTTATTTATTTTTTTGTAAACGGATTAAATTAAATTTTAATATGGTTTAATTAATTAATAATTCACATTAATTGCTAGCCACTTTTCTGAGTTATATTTGTGTTACCATACTGAGTTGATTTCTCATATATATATATAACAAATATTTATCCATGTTAGTATTTTTTTTTTTTAATATTATTTCCAGAGCAGATTTTGTTAATACTAGAGCAATCACTCTTTTATAAAACTAAATTTATTTCATTATCTGCTCTGGCAATAACAAAATTTGCTCTGTAAATAATACTATTCTTTTTTTTAATTACATTTAAAAAAATGCTCAAAAATTAAAAAAAAAAAGATAATTTTAGCTCTACTGGAGTATTATAAGGTAAAAGATAAACTAACATTATCTTAATTCGATCTTTCTGATATTGTAAAAACGAGTACTATTTTTGGAAAAAAAAAATTATATAAACAAGGGTAAAAAAGTCCAAGCAGAAAGGAAATACAGGTAATTTCGTTAAGAAATTAGAATTGGTCATTTCTGGCATGTCCTATGGATTAAGATACTGTATTGTACTTTTTGATTTGATATAAGAATAATAAAATAAGTAATTATAGTGTTTTGTTTGGCTCGAAATTCTAAATTCCTTTGATTTTATATTTTCTCTGATTTTAGAATTTGAAGCAGTCAGTCTCTCCTTATTTTAGGCATAATCTCCGCTCTCTTCTCTTCTTCTTTGTTTGGGGATTATTTGGTGGCTCAAATAAGAATCTCCTTTTTTGTGTGTTTAGCCGCAAAATCTTCTTCCCCTTCTTCTTTTCCCCCTTCAATGGAGTGATAAAGAAAAAAAAGGGAGATGCAATGACATCATTAAGGCTCCACCGACTCTCTCCTTCTCCTCATTATTCTTCTTCTTCAACACATATATAGTTTTCAAAGTCAACTTTGTCGTCTCCCTCTCTCTCTAATCAAACTTATTATTATTAGTATTTTCTTTGAGGGAGAGATGGGAATTGGCTTTCGGGTCTCTGGGATTTTTTCTTGCATGCGTTAATGATGTCTTTTTATTGTGCTTAAGGGTTTTTTTTTTTAAAAAAAAATTGTTTTTTAAAAATTCTGGGTCTTTGGTCTTCTTCGAATAATGGTGGGAATTGGGTCGTTTTCTTAGGGTTTACTTTTTGTTTTTATACAATTTTTTTTGTGGTTTTATTTAAATTAGTTGATGAAATAGAAGGGGGAAAAAAAAGGTTGGTGGTAGGGAATTTGGGGGTTTTATACTACTATAATGGTCAATTCTCCAGACAATACAAAGAAAGTATTTTGCTTACTCAATTTCTGATTGGTGAGCAATCTATTATGAAATATTGATTTTTAGGTTATAAGGTCAATATTGGAGGTAATTGGAATAGGATTTTTGGGTTGGTGAAACTGGGTTTCTATTCGATCAAAATTTACATTAGACTATTTGATTGCTAATTTGATCTTAGATTAGCTTTTGCCGAAAATTTTTTGAATTGTTGCTGTTGCTGATCATTAAAATTCTTTCAGAATTCGACGACAATGATGAAAAATCGGAACGTTGTCTATAGGATAGCAAAACAAGTGAATTGGTTTTCCCTTTTTTGATTATTTGATTGATTGCTTGCTAGGAATTTAAGGTTCTGTTTGGTATTCAGGAAAATTTTTGGTATTTGTAATTGGTTCATTATAATGGATTCAAGAACAAGTGATGCTGGGGATGTCATGGCAGAAGAGAAAAATGGGAACCAAAATTTTGTCAATTCAAAGGTGAAAGGTACAGGAAGTGTTAGTAGCAAAGATATGATTTTTCGAGCTGATAAAATCGATCTTAAGAGCTTGGATTTACAGCTAGAGAAGCACCTGAGTAGGGTTTGGTCGAAGAACACTGAGCCTCCAAGGGCTAAAGAAGAGTGGGAGATTGATTTGTCTAAATTGGATATAAGGCATGTAGTAGCCCATGGAACTTATGGTACTGTCTATCGTGGTACATATGATAATCAAGATGTAGCAGGTATTTGCTTTCTTCTTTCCCATTTGTTCTGGTTTATTTAATTTAATAGTTACTCCATTTTTTATGTTTCCAGAATTCAGTAATGTTGTCCTGAAACTTTCTTGAGTACAGAACAGAAATTCTAGAATATCTTTGCCAAATGGAATTTGCATGAGTATTTGAAATTGTTAAATAGTGATTATTGAAAATAATCACATGATTTTGGGGTATTTATGTGCTTATAGTGATTGATTAATCAGAGTTTTTATCCAAGAATTTTTTTTAATTAAAATTGAGAGGTCAATTGCTTAATTTTATTATTTGATATATGTTGTGAGATTAGTAAGCTGAAGCTCTGTGTCCATTGATGTCCAATGCTCACTTTATTTTTTGTTGGATATTATAGTGAAGCTGTTGGACTGGGGTGAGGATGGTATTGCTACAACTGCGGAAACAGCTGCTCTGCGAGCATCATTTCAGCAAGAGGTTGCTGTTTGGCACAAGCTTGATCATCCTAATGTCACAAAAGTACCAACTTATTCTTAAACTTATCTTCATTTTAACATGAAAAAAAATCTGCTGTTATCTTTTGTCTGTGGAATTGTTCATCATCTATCATGACAATAAAAACTTGGTGCCTTACAAAATAGTTGTCTCTTGAGAGTTGAGAGTTGCCATTACATCTGTGTTTATAATTTGTTATGATGTCTTCTTATTAATGCGGCAATGATATGTCAACAACCATGGTGGTCTGAGCATTTAGTTGGAATTTGCCTTAATGAATAAGAACATGCCCTACCATTTTGGCTGTCGAAGCAGACTAAAGTTTCTTTAAGTGTGTTTATGATCCTTGTCACAAATTTTTTAACAGTTTGTTGGAGCATCAATGGGGACATCAAATCTCAAGGTTCCTGCGAAGGACTCTGATGGTCAAACTTCCTTCCCTTCGAGGGCATGTTGTGT
Source organism: Croton laevigatus (assembly GCA_949640765.1). NCBI lineage: Eukaryota > Viridiplantae > Streptophyta > Magnoliopsida > Malpighiales > Euphorbiaceae > Croton > Croton laevigatus. Next base: position 9,715 of record CATIWJ010071189.1, on the reverse strand, counting down.
GGTTGTTGAGTATCTTCCTGGTGGGACGCTAAAACAGTACTTGATAAGAAATAGGCGAAGGAAGCTTGCTTATAAGGTGGTGATCCAACTTGCTCTGGATCTGTCGAGAGGGTGAGTTCTTGTTATCTGCAACTTCTTGGCTCAGAAAAATTTCTTGATGAAATCAGTTATTGATTGTGATTCTACTTTTTCTTTTTGCAGACTTAGCTATCTACATACGAAGAAGATTGTGCATCGTGATGTCAAAACAGAAAACATGCTACTGGATACTCATAGAACTCTTAAAATTGCTGATTTCGGTGTTGCCCGTGTTGAAGCACAGAATCCAAGGGATATGACTGGTGAAACTGGTACACTTGGATACATGGCCCCAGAGGTATTATTACCTGTTTTGATGTGCTTTAATTAAGAAATAGGGTCGTTGTTCAACAATGAATGTCTATTGGAAATTGTGAGATTAAGTTTCTATACGACTTGTCCATGTGGGTTTCCATAACTGCACCTCAGTTAATCTATCCTTCCTGTCATCAGTAAATTAATTAATATAAAAATGAAATTGCTTTTGAATTTTCTCATTTCAACTCTTAAGTTGAATGCTTTCTAACAAGATGCATTTTGTAGGTTCTTGATGGCAAACCATACAATAGGCGTTGTGATGTCTACAGCTTTGGTATATGCTTATGGGAAATTTATTGCTGTGATATGCCATATCCTGATCTCAGCTTTGCTGACGTGTCATCTGCTGTCGTTCGACAGGTTAGTTAATAGCGCACTAAACATGGATTTGCATGTATGGTTAGCCTTTGCTCTTAAATCTCTATTGATGCCAGTTTGCAATATTTGAGCTTAATGGACTGTGACTATGTTGTTACCAGTGACATACCATCATTGATTTTGGGTAGTTTCTTACTTCTGATTTATTGGAATAGATTTAAGAATATTATAGTGGCATTAGTCCTAGTCGAAGCTCTAATTTTGAGAATAATAAATTTTTCTAATAACCTAACTTGTAAAAGATTTCTTCTCAAAAAGTATAAATTTACAAAATCAGCAATCACCCTGCTTTTTTCAAAGTTTTACGGGTAAGAACTGGTATAATGTCTTTGCAGCATTGTTATAGCTCGATAAAAATACATTGTCCTTCTATTGCTGTAATGATTAAAAGATTCAAATAAAATATTATAATAATGGTGTAATGTTTAGATTATGTGGCTTTTAACGAATGCGCAACAGGATCCACAGATCCATCAAGAGTATTGTAGTAAAATGAATATTATTTGTTTTCAGGTTATATACTTTTTTCATTTGATGGAACTGTCTTGTATATCTAAATTAATCTACTGTTGAAATTCAACTCTCTTGGGAATCTAATACCTGTGTGATTCCATTGGCAGAACTTACGACCAGAAGTTCCTAGGTGCTGTCCAAGTTCATTAGCAAGCATAATGCGGAAATGCTGGGATGCAAATCCAGAAAAACGCCCCGAAATGTCTGATGTGGTGAGAATGTTAGAAAATATTGACACAAGCAAGGGAGGAGGGATGATACCTGATGATCATTCGCCCGGTGGCTGTTTCTGTTTTGCTCCTGCTCGCGGTCCATGAGTTCCTCATTTGCCTCCTTTCCTCCATGCCCTTTTTTTTCTCCCTTTTTTGTTTCCCTACGGGCATTCATGTCAAGTAGCTTTTGATTGATACCTGACATTTTCTTCACAACATTGAAAACAAAGCTAAAAGGTTCCTCAAGTTTTACATTTGTACTCGTTCATTGCTCGAGCAATCCTCTTATTAGTAGTGGAATGTGGAAGGTTTCTTTGATAATCCTCATTTTCCGATGTATATAAAGAAAAAGCAAAAGTTTGCATTAGCTTATTTCATAATTTCCATGTTTCTTGAGGGTATTTCTGATAGGTGGTGCAGCAAAATGAGTTATACAAGTTTGTATATGGGAATTCTATGCTTCATTTCCAGGCTAAATGATGAAATCTTTGGTAACAAAAGAAAATAAATAAATAAACGGAGAAAAAAAAGGTTCTGTTTGTATAATCTTTTAATTGATACTTGACAAACAATGGCATACATATGATATTATTGAAACACTTGAAATTAGCACTTTTGTTAGTTCAATTATGATTTTGGATCGTGACCTGATATCCAAAACCAAATTCATTTGACTGAAGGGTTTATCAATTATTGAGTTACATTATTTCAGAAGAATATGCTAAATTATCTACCAGTTTGAACAGCAAGTATATTTCATCCAGTGCTTTATAAATGGCTTCAGATTCAGGGTGTGATTCATCACTGGCAAAAAATTTATGAAACTCACCCTGAGTCTCTATGAGGCTATGTCCAGGAATCTTTTTAACCCCTCTCTCCTTCATTAAGCTTCTAATCAACTGAACATCGCCCCAGCTTCCACCATTAGCACATGTTGCTGCAATTTGAGCATAAATACCACTATCTTCAGGGTCCAACTGTAGAAGTTGTTTACCAGCAAGCTTTGCTAGTTCAATATTGCCATAGATCCTACAAGCATTTAGAAGAGCACCCCAAGCAGCTTCACTTGGCTGCATTGGCATTTTACTTATCAGCTGATAAGCATCATGTAGAAGCCCAACTCGACCAAGCAAATCAACCATACAAGCAAAGTGCTCTCTCTTGGGCTGTATGCCATAACATCTTTCCATATCCTGAAAATATGCTCTGCCTTCAGTAAAAAGTCCACTATGGCTGCAAGCTGACAAGACGCCCACAAATGTAATGTCATCTGGCTTAAATCCTCTGCTTATCATTTCCTTAAAAACAAAGAGAGCTTGCTGGCCATCCCCATGACTAGCATAAGCAGCAATCATAGAATTCCAAGATACCAAATCTCTATTTGGCATGCCGTTAAAAACTTTCACAGCAGCAGTTATTAGTCCACATTTAGCATACATGTCTATCAATGCATTTGCTAATATGACACTGGTTTTTAAGTGTTCTTGCTCGACTGCATAGAGATGAATCCATTGCCCCAACTCCAAATACCCTAACTGGCTGCAAGCAGAGAGGACACAGACCAAAGTATTCTCCTTTGGAATTAAGCCAGCTTTCACCATATCATGAAACAATTTTACTGCTTCCTTTGGCTGATTATTTTGTGAATAGCCAGCAATCATGGCATTCCAAGAAACCACATTCTTCTCAGGCATCTCATCAAACAACTTTCTTGCTGACTCTAGCTTCCCCTTTTTAGCATACCCATTAATCATGCTAGTCCAGGAGAATACATCTTTAATTGCCATTGTATAAAAAATCTCTATAGCTTCAGCCAAGCAACCACATTTCACATACATTTCCAAAATTGCATTCTTCAAGTTAAGGCTATGAGCCATATTCTTCCTCTTCATGTATTCATGGACAGTCCTTCCCATACTCAAGTCTCTTTTCTGGGAGGAGGCTGAAAGCACTGAAATCATAGTAACTTCGTTCGGCTCTACGTCACTCAATAACATCGAGTCAAAAAGTTTCAAAGCCTCGTTATAGCAATTAAACCTAGAATACCCATCAATCATTGAGGTCCAAGAAACAACGTCTCTCACGGAAATTTCATCAAACACTTTGCGAGCTAAAACCAAACATCCTCCATGCACACCGTATAAATGAATCAATCCATTTTGGACCAACAAAGAACAATCAAAACCCATTTTCCATATCATAGAGTGAACTGATCTCCCCTCTAAAACTCTCGGAAACTGCTCGCAAGCTTTCAGTGTGAAAACAAAGCTCCTAGCGTCCATCTCAATCCGTTTTCGAAACATTTGGCAAAAGAAATGGAACCCCATAACCGGCATTTTGGCTTTAGAATACCCTCTGATAATCGTATTCCATATGTAAGTATTGGGGTTTTCGATTTGGGCAAATAGCAAATAAGCATAGTTAATATCTCCAGCATTAGCAAGAGCACAGAAGGCTAATACACGACTTACAGGGAATGTGTGCGAAATGAGACCAGTTCTGGTCATGTGAGCTTGAATTTGCTTCAGCTGAGACATGGAAGTGCACGATTCCATGATTAGAAGAGTCGGGTGAGTGATAATGACATTGGTGGCTGAGTTCCATTTTGTTGTTCTGGCAATAGAGGTTGATGAGAACGGCTTGAGAGGACAGTAAAGGAGGATTTGGCGCTTCAAAGAGAGACGAACAGAAGATAAAAGTACAGATAATGGGAATTTTAGGGAAGACTCATATGGTTTCATGAGTTGTTAGATCTAATCATCATAATTTATAAATTTCGATTCAATAATTGCTCGAACTCGAATTCTTCTGCCCAGACCAAAAAGGTGAGACGAAATGACGAACAAAAGATGGACAAAGTCCGGACCACTACCTGATAATAATCCCTTCTTATTATAATTTTACTTTATTCCAAAAAAAAAAAAGAAGAATATCACGCATATCGGATAAAAAATAGGTAAATTTACAAAAATCTTTCTAAATTTTACTCATATTTATATTTTTTTTATCTTTTTTTTTAGGATAAAAAATTTTTACGTCTTAATTCTGTTGACAAAAATATCATTTTATCTATTTTTTCTGATAAAATAACGTTAAAAATATCAAAATATAATTTTACGCACTCTTTTAAAAATACTAAAGAAATGAGGGACTATTTGAAAATTTTGTTATCTTCAACCTTTGGATGACCGAAAGTTTATGATTTTTTCTTCTTCTTCTATCTCCTGCCAACACCACTGCACCCCTACGACGACCTCCGACTGGTGAGCTAGGACCATCAAACTTTGCATATCATATTTTTTAGCAATTATGTTTGAACCCCCTTTTATAACGGATTAACCATAAATATTGAACTAGGGCTGTTGAACAGTGAGTATTCATCTTTTAGCACATTTGAAACCTGTTGGTGCAGAAGGTATTTTAACCCAATAAATTTCCCATGGAAAATTAGAAACAGTTAAATGAGTTGCCCAATTTCTATAAAATTGATGAATGATCTGAATTGATGCAAGGAAATTTGCGGAATAAAGCAACAAAGAAAAACAGGAGCAAAGCAACAATCAAACCCTAATACCAAACCCGAACTAGTTTGGTGTATATGATTACTTCGTTTTAAAAATTTGCTCTGATCAAGTTAAACTAACAAATAAAAAATAAATAAAAGAAATTTTCAACAATGCAATAGCTTAGAGAATCAGTCAGCAACCACAAAAAAAAAAAAAGGATAAACATTAATTAATCATATGAACAATACCTAATCAGGTATAGGCAATAAAAAGAAGAATTAAGAGATCATAGAATGCAAAGAAACTACCTGGATGTACAAGGCTTTCTTATTGGACTCAAGCTAGCATCCTTCACATAAAAAACAAATAAATAAACAAAATCAATTGACAAAAGTAAGATGGATCTATATAGATTTGCAGGCGAAATAAAAAGAGAGAGAGAGAGAAAAAGCTAATCAGATCAGCTTTGCCTTTTTTTTTTGTCATTTTTTCCGGTGAAAAGAGAAAATTCTTTAGTTTGTGAAATGCAAGAACACCAAGACTATGAAAAGACCAACAACCAAAAGACCATTGCACCGTCGACTGGGCTTCCATTTGATGGTCCTAGCTTGCCGGTCAGAGGCCGTCGTGGGGGTGCAGTGGTGTCGGCAGGAGAGAGAAGAAGAAGAAAAAATCACAAACTTTCGGTCATCCAAAGGTTGAAGATGACAAAATTTTTAAATAGTCCCTAATTTCTTTAGTATTTTTAAAATGGCCTATAAAATTATATTTTGATCATTTTACTGTTATTTAAACAGAAAAAATAGATAGAATGATATTTTTGTCAACAGAATTAAAACGCAGTAGGGAGATTTTTGTCTAAAAAAAAAAGACAAGGAGAAAAATGTAGATATGGGTAAACCTATGAGTGTATTTGTAAATTTTCCTAAAAAATAATAAAAAATTTTCTATCATTAAAAGAAAAGAAAAGAAAAAGTAGAAAATCCAAAAAACCTACTATTGCTGTGTCTTCGCTGCCTCTAGGCCCGTTGGAGGTCCTGTGCAAATAGTGCATTTGTACAACGCCCCTATTTTTTTAGAAGCCCAAATTTGAAAAAATTTTAAAAAAATACTACTAAATGTGTGCTCTAAGAATTGAACCTAGGTTAAACAATTTATTTTATTAAGCATTTTCCACTAAACCACTCTTAAATATATGTTTCTTATTTATTTTAATTATATATATCATAATTTTTATGAGGTCCAACGCCTTATTTTAATACTTTGTACATAGCCTTCCAAATTTATAAGATGGCCCTGGCTACCACTAACTTTTGCCTACAACCAACTAACAAATGAGAGGTATCGGTCGACAGACAACAGTCCTTCTCCTCCATGGTTTCATCAATTTTTCTTTCAATTTGCATTTTCAATCAAATCTCTCTAAGATTTGAGTTCCAAATATGATAGTTGAAATAATTTTCATAAAGAGCTAGAAGGAGATATTGAGAGAGCTTGAAGAAGATAACAATGGCAAGAGGAGGCAATAGAAGGCACAATTAGAAGCCATCGCGCCCACCATTGATTTAAGAGGCCTCTTGCTCACATTGATCCGGAAGGTCATCATCCTGCAAGTCCGACGCCACCCGCACTGCCGCTAGCAGCCATATGAGTAAGCTCTATTTGCGTTTTAGATCACAAAAACATTAGATTCCCCGATAGCTTTTCCAACGTCCTTCGTCATTTTTCTTTGCTAATGTTTCTGATTTCTCTTTTTTTTTTTGTTAAACTCGCATCCGATCGCAAAACCCATACACAAGTGTCATTTTCTTTCACATCATAAATGCTCTAAATTCAAACAATCACAAAATTTTTTCAATAAGATTCTTTCAATTTTTTAATTAAATCTCCAATATAATAATGTCTAAAGCGATATAGGCATGATATGATATGATTTTGCAAATGTGATATGATAATAAATACAAAGAGAAAAAAGAGAGAAGACGATAGTGTTCCTTTTTTTTTTTCTGTTGAGAATAAGAGAGTATGCCAATTTTGATTTCTTTAAAACCAATTCCTCTTCAAAAGAGAGAAACAGCAAACCAATAAAATTTACCCATGCTTCTCTTAAAAAAATAAAAAGAAAGAACTTTGGGCCAGAAATCCTAACCCAGTAATGGTTAATAAAGGGAAAAAACAAAAGCCTAATGAATTATTTTTGGCCCAATTTGGAAAGTATAATAATGGAGATCAATTCAGACTTCAATAATCACAAGAGATAAGCTTTGATTAATCATCATCATCATATAATCCAAAACCATCTCTTCACAAGTGGATTTCTACTCGGACCAAAACTCATTGTCGTTTCTTCTCCATCTTTTATTTTTCCCTCTTTATCACATATGTGTGGCATAAAGGAACCAAATACTGTATTTGTAGCAGAGCAACATGGAAACAAGTCTGTGGTGGCCATTCTGTTTTCAGATATTGCATTCAGAATCAGAGCACACACCTTTTCTATAATAATGGAGATTTATTTTTGTGTCATAATATCAAAAATATTAGAAGAAGAAGAAGAATAAAAAAAAAGGTCCATCTTAATGGATTATAGTGGAAGTTGTGATATACTTTAGTTTGATTGATGCGGAAGGTTTTGTTGTTTTTAGAGAAAAAAAAAAAAACCAATGAATAGAAGATAATAATAATATAAATGTTGTAAAACAAGACAATAATTGAAAGAGCATTAGAGAGAGGAGAATATATAGAGGAGAGCATAGATTAAAATTATTGATGTATATGTGTTTATAAAATTTTTTTTTATTTCATAACACTAAAATAATTATTAGAAGAGCATGATTTAATCTCTTTTTTTTTTTACATAGGAATACACATATATACAACTCACGCACTTAAAGGAGAAAGGACTTTCTTCCTGTTTATTGACTCTAACGGGAGTCGAACTCTGTCTCTATTTGCCTCTTCTCTAAATCTCTACCGCTGCACCACTCCTATCCCCCTAATTTTACCTTTCACTTTTTTTTCTTTTATATATATATAAATACACGCGCTCACACGCAACTTAGAACCAAACACATCCAAAGGGAGGGCTTCAAATTTACCTTTCCCTTTCATTAATACTAACCGTTGTTAAGCATGTTTGTCAAAATGGCAATTCACCTTATTGGTGTAACTTTTTTAATTTCCACGGGACAGATCAACCAATCACTATTCTTTATACATATCATTACAACACCTTACCTTATCTTAAAACAAAAGTAAAACTATTTTTCTTTTTCAAATAAATAAATAAATACTAAGAAAAAATAAATAAATAAACACTAAGAACATATTTGCAGCTGGTGAAAAGTGTCGGCTAAAAAATTCTATTGAAGGCAACATTCTCCATTCTCTATTTTTTTTATTAATAAATGCTTTTTATAATTTAAATTATACTAAAAAAATATGTTTATAAATTTGATAAATTTTAATAAATTTTCTTATAATTGGGATGGTTTGCTTAGGATATCATGTCTTTAATTACAAATAATTTTTAATTATAATCATCTATATGCAAAAAGAAAATTAAGTAATATGTTATTTATAAAATAACATGAAATTTAATAAAAATATATATTCCGTACAAGTGTATATGCAATTTTTTTTATAATAAAAATTAAGATGACAATTAAAAGGAGATGAAGCATGATAGACTAGATTCTTTGTTAAAAAAATAAAAGCAAATCACAAATAAAATTAATTAAAAATTTGGAAATAAGCAATCCTATAAAGGCCATGGAAATGGAATGAACACCATATGAGGCTGATGAGTCAGTGGACGCATGTTACTATTGATCAGATGTTTACGCTGTTAATGATAATAAAAAAAAAAAAATTGCTATGTATGTTATTATAATTTCAACAAATGTAACTATATGTTCCATTAAAAAAAAAAATGTAACTATATGTGATAAGAGTCAAATTTTAAATTAGTCTTTATTATTTATAAGGAATAAATAATATGGATCATTGCCAATTATTTCAAACGTTGAGTTTAAAGGTAATTGGATCTGTGAAAAGTAGAGCTTCGAAATTTAATTTCTCTAAACTATGTTCTTTTATGATATCAGTATTACTTTTTCAGAGAAAAAATGTAATTACTATTAATGAGTAAAAGTATTATCAGCACTGAACATGAATAACATGCTGTTGTGACACAGAATTAGCAGCATAAACATAGTTCCATTTATGCAAGAAGTCAGTTGCTCTATAATAAACTGCCGTTGGACTCTTCCATTGATGCTTCCAAAGTACCTCATTCCTGTGAGACCAAATAGCCCAAATAAGAGTTGCCGCAAGCTTAGCCTCCTCTAGCAGTAACAAAAAAAAAAAAAGCTCTGAAGTTTTCGGGTCCAATGAGGGAAACTTTATGAGCCGTGGTTTACTTCAAAGGAGCCGATGGTTGGGCCTAATCGGTGTGATCCTGAAAACAAAAGAAGATAAGGCAAGGGTGCTGCCTTAGCAAACACTCCGATGGTTAAGTCAGTCTAGGGATCAGTCAGTATGTGGAGAAGATTAATAATGATCAAAAAGAGTCCCCTTGAATAATAGATTCTTGGGGTATTTATAGTAAAGGATTTAAGAGCATCTTACACGTGAAACCCCTGTAATGACAACTCACCTGTAATGATGACAGTAAATGTCCACTTTCCGTAATGATGACTGTAATATATA
>CATIWJ010071183.1:0-34232 GCA_949640765.1 Croton laevigatus | reverse complement strand
AGGCGACAGCCAGGTTTGATACTTTACCCATACTTGATTACGTGCAGATTTGTGTATTGTGATGACGTGATTTGTAAGTTGTGATGATGTATTTGCTATGATTGCCCTATGTTTTGTTATGAAAATGATTGCTTAATATTTATGATTACATGAGTAAAGTATCCACTAAGCGAAGCGCTTAGCAAGTTAGTGTTTGCTAACTTGTAGGTGTTAAAAGCAGAAGTCAAGAAAGAGCCAGTGTAGCAGAGCCGGGTCAGGATTTATCAATTTTATAGCGTGGCATATACTGAAGGATTATAAAAGTAAATTATGAAATTGCGATTGTAATTATTATATGGTAAATTTATTAGTGTAATTACCATATTTAGTAAAAAATAAGTTCTGGGTACCGTCAAAAGACACACGTGACACCTCGGTTTGTCTTATTCATAAGGCGGATTTGGGGTGTTACATATGCTCTACTTGGTTATGGAATCTTAGAGATAAGAATATGTTGCAACATATGGTTAAGAATCCTGCGCAGTGTGATACATGATGTGAAATGAGAAATGAGATGAGAAAACACGGGCGTGGCTGCGATCTACGACCCTGTGATAAAATATTAATTCGTGAATAACTGCGATCTATCTCCGAATTGAACAGTGAATGATGCAATTCGTGAATGGCTGCGATCTATCTCCGAATTGTAACCCTAGTCTTATCCTTGGTGTTCGAAAATTACCAGTAGAGCAAATGATGAATGATATTGTTTGATAAATATTTATTGCTTTATTTAATGATTTTGCAAAGTTGGTTTTTAATACAATTTTAAGAAATGAGTTTGATGACCATTTTTAAAGGTATTGCTATTTTATTTTTAAGTGCAAAAATTATATATATGTACCCACTGAGCATGGAGTTGTTCAGCGAGTTATTTTTGTAACTCGCAGATTAGTAGATTGAAGATAGCGGGGCGAAGTATTCACCGAAAGTTTTCCCAGTACGTATTACGGCAAGACTTGGTAGTATTTGGCATGTAATAAAAATAAGTGCTACTTATCTTATGTGTAATATATTATCTAGTGTGTCTGTAAAATAATTATCGGTACTCTGATGTAAGTTGTATTGTATAAATAGAAATGTGTGCTTTTATTTAAGGGTTAGGATTGTTGTAGCACCTTAGTTTGTCTTATTCGTAAGATAAATTGGGGTGTTACAGGCAGATCTAGGGATTTACGATGAAGCAGCAATATGGGCCGATTTTTGGATTCGTCAAGCTTCGATTGGGTGTTCGTTGTACTCCGGTAAATTTGATTTTTGTTTGATGATCATTTTAGTTTTTGTTTATTTTGGGTATGAGTAGATAAATTTGAATCAGTAGTAACAAATCAGTGTTCCACCACCGGAAAATTCAACATCTGAAGAGAAGAATGATTTGTAGATATGAGGATTTTGTTGCTTTGTTACTTTTCTTTTCTTGTTCTTTATTTGAATGTGCTGAGATTACGATGTCATTGAATTGATTTACAATTTTGATTTTAAGACGATCCTGTGATTAGATTCTGTTGCTATTACTATGTTGACATGAATTGATTTTGCTTTTATATCTGGAATGTGGAGATGAACATTGGATTTTATTCTGTGATTTGAATCGAGTTTGGCTAATGCTGTTGCCTTCTCTTTTCTGCCTTTCAATTGTTTTTCGGGTTTGAATGTAGAGAAATAGATTGTGTTTCATTGAAGGGAATTTTCGGTTAAAAACCGAACCGTATCGAACCGATAAAATCAGTTCGGTTTTATTTCGGTTTTTAATGTATTCGGTTCGATTTTCGGTGTCAATTTTTTGCTTCGCTTTTTTTATTGGTTTTCATATTTTTGGTCGGTTCGGTGACCGAACCGTGAACACCCCAGTGATCCATCTACATGGAATAACAGACGAAACGGAAGGGCTAATATACAGGAACGCAAAAACAAAAGTTTAGCATCTATATCTTGGTCCTCTTGCTATCAATTTACTATTTGGAGGAGTTAGGCTCTGGTCACATACCTTTATTACTAAATCTTTTTAATAATGTATAGAGGTAAGTGATGTAGCTAGGGATTTTTTGTGCGAGGTCTAATTCCTGGTTACGTTACTGCCCCACTAATTCAATATATATACATATTGTAAAATAGTTTAATATTACTAGAAATCCTTCTCAGTTTTGGAATAGGAATTTGCAAACGATTGTACCCAAAATTTTTATTTTGTAGAGTATGATTACTAATATAAATTAAAATATTATTTTTTAATAGTATTTTATATTAGAATATAATTTGAATTCAATTAATTAATAATTAAAATAGTATTTCTTATTAGAGTATTTGAATATAACTGATTAATTATGAATAATTGTATAGTATTCCTTATTAAAATATGATTTAGCTAATTAAATAGTATAACTTATTAGAGTTTTATTTAAATTTTATTAATTAATAATTAAAATAGGATTTCTTATTAGAATAAAATTTGAATTTAATTTATTAATTAATTATTATAAATAATTATATAGAAATAACTTTACTTTCAATAATATAAGTTTTATAAGGAGGTTTTGGGTGAAGTTAATGTCTCCCCCTTACCCAACATTTGCTCTTAGCATAATCTATAGTTAATATGACTATTTTACGATTGGAATATTTTTTTTATGTGCGTTGCACATTTTAACCCATTTTATATTTCTCATTGTTGATTTATAGTTAATTTGATAATCGTATATTGATAATAATATAATAAATTATTGTGTGAATATCATTAACTAAAAAAAATTTTAAAACAATTGCACGCATTAAATTTTTTTACATTTTCGTTATTTTTTAAAAAAACATATTTTCATTATTAATGCTATAGTTAATTTGATTAATTAGTCACGACCCAATAAAATGCTGTGATTAGCATATAGCTAGACCGGAGTCTGATTGCACAAGCATGTAAAATAATTATTGAAATAAATTTGTATATGTACACATTTGATTTCATTTTAAAAAATCATTATTTAATTTTATAAGTTTTTACTCATATCTTTTAAAAAGAATATGATATTAACACTTACTCCTAATTACGATACAGTATTAAGATTAATTCTAATAGTATTAGAACTAATATTAATTAATTGAAATTAATTTTATAGTAAAATATTAATACCAACTTTTAATTATAATACATTATTAATACTAATAGCATTAGGATTGTTCTAATCTAATTAAAATTAAGGGTGACAAAAGCTGACCCGACCTGTTAACTCGACATGAATCTGATATGCTAATAGCGTGTTAAGGTTAAGATTTTCGACCTGTTTAATTAAACGGGTCGACATGAACCCGACCTGAAATTAAATGGATTAGATTCAGGTTAAAAATTCCAACCCGTAAGTCGACCTGTGTAGGCAATTACAAAACGACGTCGTTTTGTAATTGCCTAAAATGAAGTCATTTTCTTTTATTTAGGTTGTATACATAAAGGATTGTAATAAATATGCATTTAGAATATTTAAATCAGGTGACATTGGTTAGGTCAACCTAAATTTAGCAAGTTAAATGGGTTCATATTGACTGTACAACAGAAAAAAAAAACAGATCAGATCAGGTCAACTTGAACCTGAGGCATATCAGGTTAGGGTTAGAGGTAGTGATCAGGGTTGGAGGTAGTCAACCCAAACCAAACCTGCTTGTCTCGAACACGAACCCGACTAGTTTGCCACCCCTAATTAAAATAATCCACAATGATTAAAATATAACCCATAAAAATATCCACAGATATGTAAAAATTTATTATTTCACGGAAATATGCACATGTTTAATTAATTGATAACCCATAAAAATATCCACAGATATGTAAAAATTTATTATTTCACAGAAATATGCACATGTTTAATTAATTGATTAATTGAGTAATTTAATTTATTCATTAATTGAGTAATTTATTCATCAATTGATTAATTTAATAAGAATAAAATTTAATAATAAACGTGAATCTTTCTTCTATTATTGCATGGTATAGCAGTACAAGAGAATTTTGAGTAGTTATATTCAACTTAAAAACCAACAACGCATAAAATATTGAAGATTACCAGCTACTGCAGTTTTTTTTTTTTTAAACAAAGATATTACTTTTATTATATTATTTTAAGTTGTTTGAGTATAATTAAGAAATAGTTTCTTTACATAAATATTACATAAAAAAACATTATTAATACCTTTTTTTAGCTATCTTGCGAGTCAAATTGCTTCATCCATACTTATTCCTTTGATTTTATTTTTGATAGGTTGTGTTTGGTAGGAGTTTGGGCGACCTGGTTCTGAGATTATTTTGTACCTCTCATTCCTGGTTTTTGTTGTTGGGTTGACGAGGGTTGAGTGGTGGGCTGTGGCTTCGAACGGAGAGCGGTGACTTGTGGCTCGACGATGGTGAAGGTTACGTCGCGAAGGATGGGGCCTGTGGATGTGGTGGTGCGATGCAGTGATTCCGATCCATTTGTGGTGGGGCTAGTGGCAAACATAATTAGATTAAATAAATAATTTTTGTTAAATTAATTATTAAATATAAATTAAATAAATATTAGTATTAAGGGTAATTTAGTAAATTTATTACATTTTAACAAAAAATGGAGAAAAAAATAAAAATCATGTTAAAGAGGGTTAACTCAAACCTGAAACAGATCAAGCTAAGGTTGAGCATTTCGATCTATTTATCTAAATAGATCATGTTAGGGTTAGGGATATACAACCCGAACCTACTCGACACAAACCCAACCCAACCCAACCCAACCTAACCTAACATGTTTGACACCCTGGAGGGAGAGCTTTAAATCTTTATAAACTCTATGCAGCCTGCTTCAAACCTGGACGTCTTTGTATTCATTCATATCAATCTCAAAACACAAAACCAGGGCTATTCAACAGCAAATAAATATGCTGGTGAAATACATATTTTTTATTATTCATTCTAATAATACATAATTATATATATTTTTTATTATTCATTCTAATAACACATAATAATACATATCCTCATCTTCTCATCTTCATTGTGCCCAACACCAAATTCAAAGCTATGAGACAGTCCTGCACAAAACATAACTCCGATTTCAACAATAATTTGTTGTGCACAACAATCAACTATTGTTTTTCATCACAATCATTAGCAATAATAGTTTTTCTTAAAAACAACTTACAAGCGATGCTCGATAATCTTGTTTCTAAGCTCGTCCTTCCTGGCTCCCACAATCCGATGCACCTCCTTCCCTTTCTTCAACAACACAAATGTTGGCATAGCATTCACTCCGAATTCCTGTGCCACATCCTAACAAAAACCAAAACCAAATTCATCAACAGAACCCTAATTCTACAATCAAAAAATAATCCACTTACAGGCAATTCATCCACATCGATCTTTGCAAACTCGACATCTGTAAACTCCGCAGCCATGCCTTTAACTACCGGTTCCATTGCCTTACAAGGTCCACACCAAGATGCAGCAAAATCCACCAACATCTTTCCTCCAAAATTAACCACAATATCAGTAATAATCCCTATTTTCTAAATACTTATAAACAAACTATAAAATATAGATAGATCTGCTTACTAGCTGCGTTGACTCTTTCATGGAATTAAAGTGGAGCTGCCATCGCTCAGATGAGTGAAATGTAGTGACTCCGGAGTTATCATCGCCGGCGGAGTCGTTTCCGTCGGATGAGGCGCCGACAATGGACGAGAGAAAAGATCCCATGGAAAATTAATGTATTGTAAACTTTAACTCACAGCCAGGCAAGCAAATTCATTTGGCTTGTCTTCGTATTTTATATGGAAATACATCTCCAAATGGCCACCGCAGCCCACCAATCAAGAGACACGTGTATAATTTTTTTTTCTCCGCGCACAAGATAATGAAAATTCGAAAGAGAAAAAGAATCTCTAGAAAATTTTGGAAAAAATGGTCCTTTTTCAGAAAATTTTTCTAAAAAAATAAGAAATGAAATTTGTTGTTTAGTTATAAAATTTTTCAATTTTAAAAATTAAAAAATTATTTTCTAATTTTTTAAATTATAATAAATATTAAAAATATTTTCCAATATAAGCGTATTTTTTACTATTCCAATGATAAAAAGATGTTTTTAATATTTCCGTGTTTTTCAATATTCCAAAATTATTAGAACATTATTTTTATTTGAAGGGTATTAATTATTAGAAAAATGATATATCTAGTCTATTTAATAAATTACGTTAATTTTAAGAATTTAGATGTTATTTCTTTATACTTCAAAAAAAAGTAATTAGTTTCAATAACTTAAACCTAATTCATGTATATATATAGGTTTTGGATGGAAAGTGCGGCGTTGCTCTTTTTGTTCAAATTTATTAAAAATGGTTACTTGTGTCCAACTCAAAACTAAGTACGCCTATTTTCGGGATCCCATAATTTTATATGGACGAACCGAACTGAACTGAACAGATAATGTGTTTCTGAGATAATTTTCGGTTTGGGTTTTGGTTCCAAGTAAACTGGGTTTCCCGTTCTGTTTCCTCACCACCACCGTAATTTACTGAAGAAGAAACTCCATAGAAAAGCAAAAAGAGCTCAGCTACTGACACTCATTTCTCCATCTCCACCAAACTGCTCCAAACGTAAACAAACAAAATTTCAAGCTTCTGCTTCTACTCTTCTGCTATTCAATCCATCCATCCATCAAACCCAAGACCCATACACTTATCTGAAACCGATTCCAAATTTTCAAAATTTTCCCTTCTTTTTTATGATGATTCACTCAAAACCCTATTTTAAACCTCCTAAAACCCTATAATACATTTTCATATACATCAGAATGATTAATGGTTGCGATGATGATGCAGCCACAGCTGACATCTTCTACAACTCCAACCCAACCCTCTCTTTCTCATCGGCCTCACCGCCAGCCGCCGCCCCCATTATCTGTTGATCATGTAATTGCGTCACCAGTCACGGCTGTGCACCACTCCGGTGAGCCAGCGCTTATGCTTGCCAAGGTTAGACTGTCTGATATAACACCTTTTGATGGGGCGCCATCTGGGCCCCACATCAAGGCGGTGGAGGCTCTTTCTGGGTCCTTGATGAGGCATAATGCTGCGGTAATCGAATTAGGCTGTGAGGACGCGGCGCTGATGAGATGTGGGTTAGAAGCAGCGCGCTTGTTTTTTCGGAGTCGGGTTCAGAACGTTGGCAGTAAGGGAGGCAGCCGTGGCGTGTACATGTACAGGGCTGGAAGGTAACTAGTAGAAATTTTACTTTGTTTCTGCTAATGTGTTGAAGATGACTGTAACCTAAGTTTAGTTTAGGGAATTTGGAGTAGTTCTAGTGTTTTGCTTAGTATAGTATATGCTTGATTGAAGTGATGCTGGTATCCATTTTATGCTAGAGCCCCTATTTAGTACAGTTCTATGCTAAGTCATTTTCATTTTCCTCGTCACTTATTGGCCAAAAACTGATAAAATTTGCATAGAAAGATACTGTCTTTACTGTCTAATATTGATTGTTCTTGTGAAATGGTAATTGATGTTTGGTAACCTTCAACATTTGGTGGAGTTTGGGCAACCTTGTATGTGGTAATGCTTATGGTGTTTTAAATTAGCTAGGTTGAGTGGATTTTTGCTAGCTCAGGCAGCTCAAATATTAAGCAAACTCTGCAATGAGGTCGTAGTTAGTTAAAATTTTATTTCAAAGACCCATCCTCTTGATTTATAAACAAGGATTTCACAATGCTTATTCTTGAATTTTAATTTACACATTGTACAACACACAGGGGAATTTGTTACCGGTAGAAAGCTTAATCTTGATATATTTGTTAAAAATCCACCAATTAGCTATGTTTATAAACAAGAAAATGTCACAACATTTATCGTTGAAGTTTTTTACTTACCATTTCAGGTCATTTGGTTAATTGAACATTCTTTACAAATATAACAGTTAAGGTCCTTTGTGTTATTGAACATTTCTTGGAAAATTCTTTATTAATAAATTAGATAAGTAATTCTTCTAATGTGAATTATTATGTTTGGATAATAATAAAATTTTTCAAGGAAGTAAGACAACTATATTTGTTTACTCTATTGCAAACTTTAAAAAAAAAAAAGAAAAAGAAAAAAAACATAATAGTGGACTTTAATTTCTCCAGTTTAAGTATCTTTTACTTACTTAAAGGAAGAAGGCTCAATTTTGCTCCTGAACTTGGGTAAATACAAAAAATCCTGGAAATGGCTTTTTTAGTCAATTATCAGAACTTTTAGAAGCACTACCAGTACCACTTAGTGCAAAATTTGGTAGTCAATCTTATCCTAGCACTGTTATTTAAAATTATTCTTAATAACCGTTTTCCTACTTCTTTTAGATCATGGACAAAAGGCCCACATTTTCATCTGGCCGAGGTGTGTGGTCTTCATGCGGTTAAAAAAAAATATAAAAGTTAAATTATTACTTTGATTTCATTCCAAGCATAAACCAGACTGTACAGTAGTGTACACCATTGACGGTGCACAGATAGATAAGAAAATCCATTTAATATTGATCTATTGTGCAATCTAACTCCATAAGGATTTTGGTGTATTGGTTATCAGAGTCGACAGTATGCAGTGGTAGTGGTGGGGTGTTAGTGGAAGTTAATATCAGTAATAGAGTGGGTCTTTGTTGTAATTTTGACTGTGGTGACCTCATTTGGCCTCATACTTGTCTTGACGATTTTTGTTCCTCCCATATCTTGATGGTTCTTCTCCTAAATGCTTTGAAGAATACATAAATTTTCAAAGATATACTCAATTTTTGTCTTTTTGGGGCTTATTTATTTTCCTATTCAATTCCTTAGTTACGTAAGTTTTTTATTTATTATGCTTTCACTTGGCTTTCTATTGCTTAATTTTCTGCTGTGATCAAACATGATTCTGTTTTTCTTTCAAAAATTTGTTCTTTCATGGCCTCCAATTATTAGGAATAATTAAAATGATAATGTTGAGTGTAGTAAGAAAATAGAAAACTTTATGGTTTTAAAATAAAATAATAGAAGCATATCTAACGACCTATTATATTTGTGCATTACGAACTTTATGAGTTGTTACAAATGCATTATATTTTGAACTTTGTAACAAATATGCCATATTTTGTAAAGTTCAAACAAATTGCACTAGAAATTAAATTTTTGGACCAAATTAAAAGGATCGAACTTATGTGTGGGACATTTTACAGATAAACATAAATTACCTAACCTCACTAGTTAAAGACCCAGAAGAATAGAACCACCTCAATATTAACAATGCCCACCCAAAATGACGAGTAATTACTGAAAATCTTGAGTGTTCATTATCATATACTGGATTTTTACTAAATGTGATACAGGCAATGTGAAATGAACAAATGAAAAGTGGAATGTTTATGATGTTTTAATTCAACTTTCAAACAAAATTGTAAAGAAAACCTCAAAAACGTTATTCTAAATTTCAAATAGAAACAACAACGCAAGTCCTCACCATTTTTCAATCTTTATTTTATTTTTTTTGTTGAAAAACGTGAAAAAAAAATTTTATTCTTTTTCAATTTTGAATTCCAATTAGAGTGAAAATGAGAAAGTGGAAAGATTGAAATCTCAAAATTCAGGTCGGAAAAACACAACAAATCCACCTACAACAATCAATTAACCATGGTTAAGGTTTGCTTAACTCAGTGGGTCCTACAAATAAGTTGGATTCTTTTAATTTGGTCCAAAAATTTGAATTGTAGTGCAATTTGATTGAACTTTACGAAATATGGTATATTTGTTCCAAAGTTCAAAATATAGTGCATTTGTGACAAATCTTAAAGGTCGTAGTGCACAAATATAATAGGCCCATATCTAACTGTGAAATTATGTTATTCTTTGTTATGGTGAGTCTGAGATCAGTATTTCAAGAATCTCATCCTTCTAGTGTACAAGTCAATGGAACTTTTAATTTATATACCTTTTTTTTTTTATAACCAATACGGATATTATATAATTAAATACTTTTGAAAGATAAAGAAGTAATTACAGCCAAAAAAAAGGAACAATCCTAATTAGCTCATAAATACAAAACAAAGAATAATATTACATTGTTTTTTACCAAAAAAAAAAAATAATATTGGATGTATGTAACTATGATTATTTAGAAAATCACAAATAAAATTTCTGGTGATATTTTGTTAAATTACTATTTGAACTATGGTTAAGCCTGGCAAGCTTAATTCAATCTCTAACTCGTCCAAGCTTGGATTTTTTTATTAAATGAGCTTAAAATTGAAATTTGTTTTTTGAATATTTATTTCTTTTTGAGCCAATCTTTGTGCTTTTGCACAACTTTGCTTGGCTTATTTTGTACCCAATTCTATAAAGCATCAATTCAATGAACTTAAATAGTACCATTCTTCTTTTGTTTTTTTTTTTCCTTTCCAAATGTTACAGAATTGTGGCAAATGCATTTTTGTTTATTACTGTTTGCTTGAAATCTTGGTCAGAAGGTAGACCTCCTGTACCACAAAAGTTTAATTTTCCCATGACGAGTGAAAAAGGCTCAGAATAGTTTGTGCTTCTACATGGTGAAATTCGGGGGAAGGGTGTGGGGGGACCTTACATATGAATGTAAGTAGTCCTAAGTATGGTCTGCTTTAAAGAAAAAAAGGGCATCTTTTCTTATTTCTGTTAGTAATAGTTTTCCCTCTTTATAATTGCTATTATTGCCTACAAACATTGCAATTATATTTCATTAACAGTAACAAGAAACCCTTAATACCATACCGGTTGGGAGAAACCATACAAATACTTTGTTTCCATTCCACAAGCTTCATAGCTAAGTTTTTACTTTTTTTTTTCCCTGTCAATAGTAAGCTAGAGAACTTCCCTTCATGTTGATTTTAGTTCCATCTCTTGTTTGAACACTTTCCATTGTTAATAGATAGAACTTACAAATTAAGGCATTATGGGATGAACATGATTAAAACCACCCCAGATGTTCTTATTTGATTTTATTTTAAGATGCACTACTTGCATCATTTGGTAGATGTAATCACCTGTAATATTTTCCAAAATCCTGCATGTTTACGTATCCATCTTAACATCTAAATTTTCGCCACATGAATCTTGTGAATATGTTGGGCCCAATATTCATTTATAGAATTGATGGTCTCATCGTCATTCTATAGAACTCGACTTTCACTTTGCTAGGTCTCTTCCTATTGCATTATGCACTTGCAGCTTTCCTCTGTCCATTCCATTATATTCTGAATCTATGGTTACTATCTTGCTAGTTTCATTGTTTAAGAGAATACTATCTGCACAATGGGAAATTATCATGTAGACTAGTAGTCTAGTAGTTAGCTCATCTATCACTAGGATAAACATGTAGAGGGTAGTTTACATTAATATAAAATAAAAGGTTTTAGTAAATTGGTGCTTTGTTTCCTTTTTAGTTCCTTTGTTTCTTCTCTTATACTTATAGCTTTGTTATTTCTTTGGATTATTGAAGTGCGTTTATATGCTTTCTTTTTATTTTTTTAAATCTTTTTGATACCTTGGTCAGTTTTATAAAATGGGAACCAACCATGCAGTAGGTCAATAATGATTAGAGACTAGCACTTCCTTTGACCTATTTTATTTTTATTAATTGATGCTCTCATTGTATATGTATGACATTGTCTTTTTCTTTCTTTGAGGTGGAAAGTTGCAGGATTATATATTTGTTGTGCATGTAAGCATGTTATTATGCAATGCTTATCTAGTTGTAGATTGGTTTTATTCTTGGCTATTTTTATCTAATCTTTGAGAAACTACTTTTCTGGTGTCAGGGCTTTGGAAGATTGTGACTCCTCTCCTCCATGCATGGTTGAAATATTTAGGTGCATGGGAAAAGTGGCTCGTACTGCTCTCTGTGCAATAGCAAGACATCTACGTCTGCGGAGCGAGTAAGGATATGGTGATGATTGGGATGTGCTTAAGAAATTTTCCCTCACATATCCTCTCCTAATTTCTCCCTTATACTCTCTTCGTGATTAGTAATATCTCCTTTTGATATATCTTTCATGCAGTGTTTTCAATCTTTTACTTGATGATACTCCCTTACCTGCAAATGAGGTGTCCTCATCAGTGCTTCTTGCCACATATTCCCATTCTTCCCTGCAAAATGGAAAGGGGGCTATTGGAGGAGGGAAGTCTTCAGTAAATGGGGAAGTTGAGAAGGGATTGTTAACACTGATTTCTTCAGATAATCCTGGTTTGCAGGTATCCTTCTATCTTTTGAAAACTGTCTAGAACTGTTGTTTTTTACACTAGCTGTTTTGCAACTAGTATAATGTTTGCGTGTGCTTTAAATTTTTCTTCATAATTCCATGATACTTCTGTTCTCTTTCTGATAAATTTTATTTGTCTTCTGTTCTAGTACAAGGTTTACCTTATTTATTGTGATTGGCAATTTTTGTGATGGATGGCTATTTGGATCGATAAGACCTGCTCTTTCTTCTATTTGAATCATCTAAAAATTTTCTCGCCTCTCAGGTTTGTGATCCCAATGGTCGATGGTACCTGGCTGATTGTGGTTCAACTCCAGGAGATCTTTTACTCATTACTGGAAAGGCACTTAGCCATGCTACTGCTGGCCTTCGTCCTGCAGCTTTGTATAGATCTGCTCCTGACTACTCATCAGGCACTAATAATAGTGGGAGGTATAATAACTTCGTTTAGGCTTTTCTGTTTGTAATAAAGTATATCAGTTATTCCAATTCAATGGCGCCTTTAACTTATTATTGAACTTTGTGATTGCAGGACATCATTGGCATTTAGGCTTATGCCACAGGGCAATGCCATATTAGATTGTTCTCCAATTGCAGCAGCAGGTCATGTCATTCCCCAAAGTTATGTGCCAATATCGGTAAGCCAGTTTATGGATGACCTATCAGCTGAAGAGGATGTAATGTGCAATCAGCCTGATAATAACTATGTAAGTTATTTGATCCTCTTCTCATTTTGTGTAGATCCGCTGATGAGGTTATTGGTATTTATTCAGCATGAAATTATATGTTTGGAATTCCTATATGTTGTCAGATTCTAGTAACTTTCTTTCCAACAATAAGGGTGTTCCTTGCTTATGTTTGCCTAAAAAAATGCTGTTAATCAACTACAGAGCTCTTTGTTGAAGGACCTATTTCCAATCTACCTATAATTGATTTGATGTTGTGGAACCGTCAAATGCTGGATGGATTTTAGAACTTGAATAATGAAGTAACAGGGTAAGGATTCCATGTAGTAGGGCTTCTGGAAGGAGAGAATTCACAAATTTGAAAACACACATACTTAGTTTGATGTGAGAAGAAGTTTTGGCAGGGTGTTAATGACAATTTAGAAAGTATTAGAAAGAGTGCAAGATGGATCTTATCCATTAGACACTTATCTCTGAAGTGCAAGTACACATAGTTGATAATATTAATCGTTGAAATGTCTAAAGAGTATTTTGAGTCCTTCATGTTGTAGCTTGCTAGCTCAACTCATACCATAGGAACTCGTTATTTTACCAATATATATTGTTGAAAATTGAGATTTAATAAGGATATGAAATGCCAAAATAACCTTACCTTTTGTTTCTTTTCTGCTATCTCTGCTGCCTATGACGTGCAAAATAGCAGAATTGCTCTAAACTATCCCACAAGTATCATATTCCAACACCATATTATCATTGTTTATTCCTTAATAAATGCATTTCAGTTTATTTAAAATGCGCCTATACGTTGCAATAATTTTTTTGAAAATTTTTCGATTTTCCCACTCCTTGTTGGAGAGTTTGAACCTTCACTAATGGCCCTTATTTCCTGCTGTGGATAACCAAAAAAATAGTCCACTCTTTTTCCTTTTGGCTCTCTAACTCCAAACTTCAAATAATTAGCAGGTGCAAAGTTGGTAAACTTAAAAGTATGCTTTTTAAATGATTTTTCTAATCTCCATTTAAAAAGCTGTTGGAACTATTATTTGTAGATGGAGTAAGTAAGTACACAAATAAATTCCAGAAAGGGAATTAAAAAAGCCAATAGATGTAGAAATATTATTGGGTGAACCTCAAGGATCTCTTCATATTTGATTCTTTTGTGTTGAACTTCTTTATTACTATTCATTTTGATGGTTATTTTCTCTTTTTCCCATATCATTTATATATCGTGTGATATATGACTTAAACTTCTAAATTACAGGTTGCTCAATATAACTTGAATAAAGAACCATCATTAAGAAGTGTTCTGTCGGATCCATTATCGTGAGTTATTCTGTCATTGCTTGTTCTCTCCTTTTGGGCCACAGGCTTATGTGGATTAACATTATATGCATGTCCTTAATACTGTAAGGTTCTTTGTTTCTTTGACAAACACCCACTATACTTACCTTGCTGTTTGCTTTAGAGTCACTTAGCCTAAAAAGACATGCATGTGGCAGTACTTGCTGTAACAGCTTATATGTTGATGTTCAGTTGTTTGAGATTTTGTGTATTGAGAAGGAATTAGCACATGGTAGTGGGGTCCAAGCGTGCTTCTTCTTCGTCAAGATGGTAGAACATAGAGAAGATGTATTAGTACGCTATGCAAAACAACTCAGCTCACTGTTCAACATAAGTTAGTAGTATTAGATTTGAATGTTAAAGGGGAAAGTCCAAGAATTGCACACGATAACAAGATGATGGAATTTGAAAGGAACAAAAACAAGTAATTTTCAAGAGTGAGCTCTATAGTCTTGTAACATGAAAACATGAAGCTTTAATTTAGTGACAAACACAGTGGCGGATGTAGACGGCATCATGGCAACTGGTATGAGGATGAGGTTTGTTGGAGTTTGGCACTCTCTTCTACAGAAATGAAGTGAATGTGGTAAGGTTTTTTGAAAGGCTTAAGAGATAGTCCAAATGTATAACCTTTTCTTTTTTGGAAGGGAGGAACATAAATGATGGTTTGGATTTGTTTGAGGACATAAATGATGGTTTGGATTTGTCTAAGGAATGAGTTAATGGAGGTGCAATTTTCTGGGTTATTTAGCATTTTCTTATATTATTTCTGCATGTCAACATATATATATATATATATATATATATGGAGTTGGATTAAGTAGACGTTTGTGTAGCCTAGGTACGATGAAGGATTAGCATTGAGCTCATGGGTGAGTTTACTTATGACGGTTAGTTTTATACAGAGGGAGAGTCGATGCTATTAAATATATACATGGTTGAGCCTAAGCTTGCTTGTATTGATATTTTCATTTCTATAAATTTGATAATTTAAAATATGACATATGATATTACAAAGAATAACAACTAGATACATGATATATCAGCCAAAATTTTAATTGATACAAGAGTATGGTCTCTGATTTTCTGTAGCAAGTGTTGAAGCCTCGTTCAGATGCCTTAGTCCTTCTGGAACAATATTCTGATTGGCCTTTATGACATGTTTTTGCCACTTATCAGACATACTAAAAATACGTTCTTGTGTTTTCTATCTTTCTTTCTATTTTTCCTCCACTAGCTTGTTTGAGCTCATGGGACAAGAATGATAAAATTGATATTCTAAATACTACTCAGTAAAACTAATGTACTAGAATTCATTTTTCTTAAACATTATTAGTTGCGAGAATAGATTTAGTTTATAATCATCTCATTAATTCTGTGTATATGTTTACCTGTCACTTATCCTATCCATTATATTTTATCTTAATTTAACTTAAGTTATAGGTATACTTCTAAATATAACTTGTATTTTTTTCTGATCAGTTGTGCAGTCTGCACAAAGGACAAGATGGGGTAACTTTTTTTCTTGTTTTATGTCAGTCTCTTGCCCCAAGACAACTTAAGAGGATCAATCTGTAGTTTTGTTGTATAATTTGTCATTTTTTTACCCTGATGAGTTGTTGGCCATTTCTGCACAAAAGACAAGATGGATAACACTTGTTTTATGTCAGTCTGTTGCCCCAACACAACTTGAGGGAATCCTCACATGTAGTTTTGTTGCATATATTGATTTGTGAATTTTTTTAGAATACATTTATATCCTAACTATGAATGAAAAAACAATCAACTCATTGTTCACTATTCTTTTTTTTTTCTAATTGTATTTTTCAATGTGTTCTTGGTTCTCTGAGTGATGTCAAATATACCTTTCTTTTACTCTTGTTTATATTTATTTATTTTTCATCTTTTAGTGGTGCATTCCTTGAAGATGCTGTATTTGTCTCATGTGGACATTCCTTTGGTGGTCTCATGCTAAGAAGGGTCCTAGAAATGGTAAGAATTTGTTTTTCTTTCTTTCTTTCTTTCTTTTTTGCAGGATGTTTCCATAACTCTTAGACTTAGTTTGCAAATGTTGCATGTATGCCATTTACCCTTCACGTAGCACTTGGAAGAAGAAAGCATGTGATTCAATAAAAAACATGGGAATGTTAATTTGTTTGGTAGTTAGTTATTGTCTTTCTTTTCAGACTTACTTTTGCCAAGTATTTTATGATCCGAATCATGCATGTATTGCCGTATATCATATGGTTGTGTCAATCTTTTGAAACTTTTCTTCAACTTGTTTCGTGTTTTGTAATCACACTTATTGTGGTGGACATCATCCTACCATCCCTCATTTCTTTTCATAGTAGAGTTTTGTTATCTATAGAGCATTCTTTGCAGGTGTGTTCTCTTGATGTGTGATGTCTAGGAATGTACAGAGATTTCCAACAAAAAAAAAAATATTTTCTTTTTCTAACTTCTGCGATAAAGAAAATACTGGGAAAAAGGGAAAGGAATGAAAATATCCCTATTGTTTTATATGAGAAGCCAAAGTCATGTAAATTGTAGTTTGACGGTCCTTACTTTGGGCATTTCATGTAGACTACTAGGTACATGTTCCTTGTTTTGATTTTCATTTATTCGATGCAATTGCAAACAAATCTTTATATTTTTCATGTGTCTTATGATGCAGTGGTTTGGTTTTTATCAAATGAATCCTTATTGATTCTACCTACCAGTCCTCTTTGTTTATTTATATACAGGATGGCCTTAATGATTTTAGCATGTGAGCGATAGAGGTGAACCTATTAATAGAAAAGAGGGGTCAATTGGCCTCTCTTTTCTATTTATTGTCTTCAAGTTTACAATGTTTTTTATTTATGAATCCACAAAAAAAAAAAAAAAAAAACTGTTATTGAACCCAATATATTTGGCCCAAAATTCAAAATAATTCACAACTTTGAATCCAAAAATATATTTTATTTTCATCATTTTTTGCGGAAGGTAAATATGCATCATGAAAATGACACAAATAGCATTAAGCTTCTCATTCTAACAAAAAGTAAGCATAAAATTTTATTCTGCTAAAATATTTAAAATAAAACAATGGCCTAATTTTTTCCCGTTACTATATTTTTTTAACTGAAATTATTACTGTTACTACATTGACCCCAGAAAATTTGTTTTCTTGGTCTGCCATAGTTTTTGCTGCCTGAATAGGGCTTAATTGAGTTTGAGTTCATTCATGTGAGGATTTTGGAGTTAAGCTTGGAGTATGATTGAGATTCTAGGAGTTTTTAAAATTATGGAAACATGAAAGAATATCTGCATGTCATTGGTGTTTGATGATAGGAAAATTTCTGTTTTGGTCATTGATAGGCTAAATTTTGTTGATATCCTTCTTTTATGAAGCCATCTGTAGTTTTCTTTTATAATGTCCATGGGTGCTACTGGTGTACTTGTTTATATAGTCTTACTTATGAAAGGAAATTATTGTTTGCATCACAGTCAAGATGTACCCTTTGCAATGCAGAAATTGAGGCTGGGTCTATGATTCCTAATTTTGGTAGGTTTCAGTTGGCTTATTAAATTTGTTAGTAATTTGAAATTATTTAATTTGCAATCCAAACTTCATTGACCTCTTTTCTTTTCTTTTTTTTCTTTTGTAATACTTCGTTGCTGCATAGATGTTTCCTTCCCCAGGCCTTGTAAATTTGTTCTTATATTTTGACTTCACTACAGCCTTAAGAGCTGCAGCTGCAGCAGTAAAACAGGAGGATGATAGAAGGCTATTTCATAATGCAGCTCTCCGAAAACGTCGCAAAGAGGTTTGTGACCAAACAGATTCAATGAGAAGACCAAACAGGGTACGGTTGAAAATGACTTAACTTTTTATGTGCTGGATATTTTCTCTCTTTGTTTCAAGTTTCAACCTCGCTATTTCCTCAATACTTATTCTGGGTTCTGTTAAAAGCAACCTAATTTGTAGGGTTAGGCATGCGTTTTTTCTCTCCTCTTTCATGCATCAGTTGATGCAAACATATATGATGCTCCCTAATTAAAATTAATAATGCAAACAAACACACGCTTCCCTTACACAGCCCACAAGTTGGAAAATAGATGTCATGTCCAACATGGTGCAGGTAATCGGTATTGTGAACTTGAGCCATTCGGAACTTCATTTTAATATATCTCACTACTGCTATTGATTGACAAGAATTTCATGTCCTCGTTTTTTCCTTCAGGAGAATGGAGATATTGCTTCTGATGAGGGATTGCACAAGGGTGTGCAGTATCCTTTTGCTGTCAATGAGAAAGTCATTATTAAGGTCTTTTTGATAATAACCTTGCTATATTCTGTTGACTGTGGCTGTTGCTACTCAATTAGATGAAAAATTTGAAGAACATGATCAATCATACAGGGAAACAGGAGAACTCCAGAAAAGTTCGTTGGAAAGGAAGCAATTATCACCTCACAGTGTCTCAATGGCTGGTGAGTTCAGGGCGTCTTTCTTGCACTTGTTAAACAAATATATGCTGCAAATCTAAGCAACAATACATTTGTATTAATAGGCAAAGTGCGGCCTAGTTAAGCTACTAAAACAGCTTGCTGCTATAGAAACACAACTGCCTTGTATTACTACAATACTAACTTTCTCTATATACTTGCTAGTGGGTTTGAGACATGAGGTTTTTGATGATATCATAGCAAAAGAGTCCTCAATTATGTAAGACTCTTACCGAAAGAGGATAATGGAGAAATCTGTG
This sequence comes from Croton laevigatus, assembly GCA_949640765.1. NCBI lineage: Eukaryota > Viridiplantae > Streptophyta > Magnoliopsida > Malpighiales > Euphorbiaceae > Croton > Croton laevigatus. The sequence continues at coordinate 15,182 of CATIWJ010071183.1, read as the reverse complement.
GTGGCGCCTCTATTGGTTACCATTTGTTGCCAATTAAGCAACTTGCGTGGAACTGTTGACAAGAATGAGCCACTTGCTATCATGTTAAATTATGTTTATGATTTCTGTTCTTGCAGGTTCTTGCTTAAAATTCTTGAAAGCGGTGAGAATGTTCGTCTGCAATATCGCTCCCTGAGGAAAATTTTAAGCTCTCAGGCTGTTGAAGAGAGGTGTGCTTCACTGCCAATCCCAGATAGCAATGCCTGAATTTAATTTTCAGCAAGCAGAGTTATAGTCTTTGTACAGCGCAATGAATGTCAAATGCTACATACATATTTGCCTTCTATTTCGCAAGATTGGGATATGAATTCGTGTAAGTTGCTGTACCTGAATCTGAATATTTAGGTAGGAAGATAGAGTTATAGGTTATAAAGCTCCATGTACTAATTTGTAGAGAAAGAGGAAGGCTTATTTGTGACAACTGACAACAGTATCTACAGTGTTAATTTCTTTTATTAATATTTCCATTTCTGGGTTTTATGCTTCAGTTGTCAGAAAATAAAGCCTATTTAACTTTAAATTCTTTTAGTGATAATTTCATTTTCTCTTAGTAGGGTGTAATCTTCGGATCTTTTGTATTTATTTATTTATTTTGCATATTAAAAAAACAAAGAAAAAAGGGTAATTGGAGAACTCTTGAGTTCTCAACTTTTTTTTTTTTTTCAGAAGTCATCTGATGGATTGTATGCACAGAATATTGGGATTAGAATCAATCCGTTGCAATTTGCGGAATTTGAATGCTTGATCTAAGTTAGACAGTAATTTCTACTTTTGAATTTGTCGTCATGTATAATTTATGATATAAAATGATGTTGCAAATTGTAATCTATTGTTTTTTATTTCGGTACTCAATACAAACAATCTAATAGTAAGTGATTTTGAAAAAGTAAATCTTGAAATCGAGAGTCTAACTAAGCTCAACAAAAATGGTGGAACTATATATCATCTTATATTTTAATTTTTAAGAATGTAAACAATATAATGTTGCCTTATTTTAGTAACTAGGCTATAGTAAAAAAAAAAAAAAAGAAACACCATTTGAGTATGTCTCTTTAAAGGTAGATGACTGCGTCAAATTGATTAAAGAGGAAATTAAGCTACGGCCAAATTGGCCATCCTACAATATAAATATTAGTTCAATTGTTGCATTTGATGCTTTTTATTCAAGGGAAATTATAAAGAATTACACACTTGGTAAGTTTCATTTTATAATAAGTAGCACATAAAAATTGAAATTAAAGAAATAGCATTTTATTGTGTTTTTACATATATATCCTTGCTTATTTTATTATTATGTTTTCTAAAATAGAAAATGAAAATCATGAAATCGCATGCTACTGATATTTCAAGAGCATGCTGCTGCTACTGCTATTATTACTAGAGCTGCTACTACTACTACAAAAGCATGCTACTACTGCTGCTACAAGAGCATGCTACTGCTACTCCTGCTACTACTACTACAAAAGCATGCTTGAAAGCTTCAGTTTTGATTAGATTTAATCTATGCCAAGGGATAGCTATTTATAGAGAATCTGTGGTGGTGAAATACCGGGAATGCCATTGTCCAATAGAAGACAAGAGGCCTTGTAATTTATGGGCTCATGCGACCTCTCTACAAACCAGGTATCAGGCATTTTATTTCCTTGTGAGTCATGAACCATAGAGGAAGCTTATAGATGTCCCCCAATCCAAGTCATTTCATGTTTTGGATCAGCTCTGGTAGATAGTCGCTTTGAGAGATCCAAATCGCGATCTCTACCTAATCAAGGGCGAAAAATTGAGTGGATTGCTTCGGGTTGTGATTTGCCCCCTTTGATGGGTTTTTGGAAATGTACCAACGACCTTTCCTAGGGTAAAGAAATTTATTGTATGGATATTATAGGGAGGAGTATGCTAAGGAATCCTTTGATAGCTTTGATTTGGCATGTCCAATATACCATAACATATTTTGATTGAAATTGAATATGGGATATAATTAAGATCACTTAACGAAAAACATGTCAAAATGGGTAAAAAAGGACAAATGGATAATTAAAACCCAAAATGCGATGTTAATTACATTATTGAAAGATTGTGCTATTTACCAACACTAAAAATTTAAAGTTGTTATTCAATACTATTTCTCTCAAATTAATTTAAAAGAAAAAAAAACTATCCATTAGATATAACAAAATCCCACAATTGGCCACAGATAAAAACATAGTAAAAGATATTACTTGCATACAAAGAAAATGGTTTGAGAAGATGGATCTCAAGCCCAATCTAGCTATCTTTGTCTAACGAGGTTGAACAGATGTTTTTGAGTTTTGACTGTTCTACCAATGTATAATGTAGAAAGTATTTTGGCCAATTCTCTTGAAATATAAAGTCTAAAGTTTTTAAAATTAAGGGAAAGGGTAGTAAATGGTATATTTTCAAATTTCATTGTGGTAAATGGCACAATCTTTTTAAAATGTAGTTAATAGCACATTGGATCTTAAAAATACTTTTATACCTTTTTAATTAAATAAGCGAATAAAAAAAATAGAATAATAAATGGAATGCAAGAAGTTCACGATCTCTATTATGAAAACGGAAGCACGATCATCATCTCCAACCAGAAACAGAAGCACAATCTCCACCATTGGTGCTCCACTGTTCAAGCCGCAACCACCTTTGTCGTTTCTTTCACCGTCCATTGGCGTTTTGGCGTTTCTTCTTCCTCTTCCTCCTCGTTCTTTTGATTTTTTTGTTTGATTTATGTTTGGATTTTCGTTTTTGTTTGATTTCTGTGTGAATTTTTGTTTTTTAGGTTATATTTTTCTTTTTCTAATTTGAAATTGATGAAAATGATGTGATTATTTTTCATTTTTGTGTTTATTGTTTATGATTCTTCTTCTTTCAATTTTGAATTGTATTGTTTATGGAGAAGAGTTAATCAATGAAGGTGGCTAGGGTTTTTTTTGGAGAATAATATGCTGCGGAGGTAATGGAACATATGTACCACTGGACATATATACTGGCATATTTACTATATATACCGGCATATATACTATATGTATCATATGTACTTGCACATGTAATATATGTACCACTAGACATATGACTGGACATATATACCATATGTATTGTTGGTACATATATAAGTAAATATGAGATCATCTTCCCTAAAAAATTTCTAGCTACTATAACTGATTCTCTCACATCTATAAACAACAACGAATCTAAAAATTAAAAACAAGAAAAAAAGAAGAAAGAAGAAGAAAAGTTAGAAGAAAAAAGATAAAGGATTAGAAGAAGAAGATGATGAGGGACGAGAAAAAGAAGAAGGCATATATAGTCGATGGTGGTATTCTATCCAGTAGTGGTAGCAGAGACGGCTGGTCTTCTCGTTGGCAGTAGTCAGTCTTCTTGCTGCCGGCAGCAGCTTTCCAAATAGCGAAGCTTGGGTCTATTAATGTTAAGGAGGGGTATTTATGGATTTTTCAAATTAGGTTTAATGAAAATGTGCTATTTATTACATTTTGGAAACTTTGTATTATTTAGTACCTATTAGTTTTCAAAATGTGCTACCTAAATTAATAGGAAGTCAATGACCTCCGAATACCGCTTTTCTAATTTATTGTGCCAAAACTTCTACACAAATCACAAACATTTATGGTGAAATGGGTATAAGAAACCATATATGATTCTAAACAATTCATAATCATTGGAATCTAAATATTAAACAAACAAAAACCATAACTTGAGAAACCAATTTGATAAAAGACCATAACTTTAAGAAACCAATTTAATAAATTTTCAATTGAGTCTCATACACTTTTTCCAAATCAATTTTTAAAGTCTTATTTTTTTTTTTTGAAAAATATAGAAAGTTTTATCTTTTTTAGAAATAATTTAAACTCATATTTATAATTTTTTTTTTCCTCTTTAGTTACCTTAAGAGGGTTTGAACCTGAGACCTCTAGTCTTTGGTGACATTAACTCATTACCAGGCCACCACCCTTGGGTTATCATATTAGAATTGAATGTATTATTATTTTCTAAACCTAATCTCCCATAATATTGTGGAGAGAAAAGAATGACTCTAATCTCATTTGCTTTCCTTCCATATTTGCATTTACCAAACAATGCTTTATTTACATAAGAAGCAAAGCTAAACCCAAACCAAAACCCCGTTTAAAAATAGCGTATAAATAGCTTCTTCATTCTCATTCCCATTCCTCTGCGGCTGATACACAGAAAACTGAATAAACACACAACAACATGGCTCAATCTCTAGAATTGTTGTTGATTCAGTTCTTGATGCCTGATAATGACGCACGGCGGCAGGCGGAGGAGCAAATTAAGAGGTTGGCCAAAGATCCTCAGGTGGTCCCCGCCCTAGTTCAGCACCTTCGCACTGCCAAGACTCCCAACGTCCGCCAGTTGGCTGCTGTCCTCCTCCGCAAGAAGATCACTGGCCACTGGGCTAAGCTCTCCCCTCAACTTAAACAACTTGTCAAGCAATCTCTTATTGAAAGCATTACAATAGAGCACAGGTTCAGTTTTTTTTTTTTCTCTAAGTTCTTCCAAGTAAATTAATTTTCGAAGCTTATATAAAAAATAATATTCCTTTTGATAATGTGATGAATTGAATTGTTGTTACAGTCCGCCGGTAAGGCGAGCAAGTGCAAATGTAATGAGTATTATTGCGAAATATGCTGTTCCAGCTGGAGAGTGGCCTGATTTGCTTCCTTTTTTGTTCCAGTGTAGTCAAAGTCCACAGGAAGACCATAGAGAAGTGAGCTTTTAAGACTTAATAGCTTTATTTTTTTTCCCTCTTGTATAGTGTAATTTCTTCCGTTTTCCTTTTATGTTTATTTGTTAGATATTGATTAGCATAGAATTAATTAGTACTCATGTATTTGAGTTTGATTGATTTTTTCAATTACTTGCGTGTGATCGTTTCTTAGGGGCTTACCAATCATACATACATATAGTTAAAAGTATAAATCCCACACAAGGTTTTTCTGTTTCATGAAAATACAGATGGACGAATGAAGTTGTTCACAAAGTGAAGAAATTTTGAGCAGTTCTCTTTATCTTGTCATTTGACTTCCCGCTATTTTTTATAATGTTTTTTAGTGTGAGCTATCAATATTTTTTTTGGTTTTCAAGTTCCTTTGTTTGTAATTTTAGTTTCTTGCATAATTTTTTAAAGTAGGACTTGGTAATGAATTTTTTTTTTTTTGTGACATTTGACAAAGACTAAACATTGACTGTGTTCTTATTTTTATTTGTTTTTATCTAAGGTGGCATTGATACTTTTTAGCTCGTTAACTGAAACAATCGGGAGTGCATTTCAACCTCATTTCACGGATTTACAAGCTCTTTTGCTCAAGTGCCTGCAAGATGAGACTAGCAACCGTGTTAGAGTCGCTGCTCTCAAGTACTACCCAAGTCATTCATTTTCAGATAGTTTGTTGCTTTAGTTTTCATGAAGAAGAAACTTGTATTGATATTTTGTTGTGTTTAAACAGGGCAGTAGGTTCTTTTCTTGAATTTACGAATGATGGGGATGAAGTGGTAAGTTTGCATTCTATTAGAAGACTATTTGTCTCTATGGTATATCATGGTTGCTTGAGTATGATTGGGAAGCAATGTCTCTCCAACATGTGAGATGGTTTATTTATTTAACTTTTTGCATTGAATTATGTGCCTATTTATTCTTTTGCATGTTCAGTTAGATGGGGTTGACACAATAATAATTATCACGATGTTAGGTTTTCCTTTGGGGCAGTAGAAGCTGTTTGGAGTTAGTTGCTTCTATATAAAAACATGGTTGTGAACCAAACCCATGTTTAAGAAGGTGAAATGCAAGGAAAAATAAATGCAGTCGGTTAGTTATGCTTACCCTTAAGCTTTTTGGGAAAGAAGAGAAAACTGGGAGGGCCAGTTGTGGGTATATCACAAGGGATGGTGACATGATCCTCTTTATCTCCAAAGTGGAGGAAATGAGAAGAGAACGTTTCAATTACGTTCATATTCAAGTGATTACTTTTGGAAATGATATGGGGGAGGACTCATAAATTATAGCTATTTATACAACTTTCCATTGTTTGCTTTGGGAACTTGTTCTTCAAGCCTCTTCCTAGAGAAATATATGTATATGTTTTTTAAAATTTTTAATGTGTTCTGCTCCGAAATCTGAACTTGACTTATGAGTTTGATGCATATTGAAGCAAGGGTGCTGCACTCAAGTGTGTTTTTTTTTTTTAATCAGGTCCTATAAGGCAAACTAGTTAATCATATGACTTCTATCTCCTCAGCACACTCCCAAATTTCAATATACCATCTGGTCCCTGGCTTTACCTACCCTCGTAGCTCGCTCTTTGGAGCAAGATGTCTATTTTCTCTGAATACGATTAACATTTTTCTTTTTTGATGTATTAACATTTGTTTTTTCCTGTTAATCTATAGAAGGACTGATACCTTTGAATACTGGAAGAGAATCTCAATAGACTGTTGTGTTTATGATCTGCTATAAGACTTGGGGATGTATCATAGGATAATAAATGTTCTTTATTCGTTGACTGATTAATTTCTAAACAGGTGAAAACTCAAAACATAAAGTTTCAAAAGTACTACTCTTGGAACATCGCACTATGCCTATGCAGTTGAAAGTTCCTGCTTCCGCAAATGTTTGGTGAATTACCTGGCAAACATCTGCCTTATTTTTTTTTCTCTTGCTGGATATGGCATACAATGTTCTTGATGGTTCTCGGCTGTGCTTAGGCTGATACTCTCTCTTGATGCATGTTCTGTTATTGAATATAATCTGCAGTTGCTCACTATAGTATGGGTGACTCTTGGCTAGTTTTATTTTTTAAAATCCATCTCGCCTTTTGTCATTGATTTGAAGAGTGACTATGCAGGTAAAGTTTCGGCAGTTCATTCCTAGCATTTTGAATGTGGCGAGACAATGCCTTGCCTCTGGTCAGGAGGATGTTGCTGTGATTGCGTTTGAAATTTTTGATGAGCTTATTGAATCTCCGGCTCCTCTTCTTGGAGATTCTGTTAAATCCATTGTGCAGTTCTCTCTGGAAGTTTGCTCTAGTCAAAACCTTGAATCTGAAACACGCCATCAGGTATGATGATGTGATCATTAAATAAAATTTCATTAGATTTTTCATTTCTCTTTTTGGCATTGGTGATTGAGACACAGCTATGCATGCATGAGTTGTGGGCTTTTTATATAGATGTTTCTTTAGTGTTTTCTTTGCAGGCTTTTTTGTATATCTATTGCTTACTTCCAATACTCTCTTACTATTAGGCTATTCAAATTATTTCGTGGCTGGCAAAGTACAAATCATCCTCACTGAAAAAGTACAAGTTGGTTGTCCCCATTCTGCAAGTGATGTGTCCATTGCTCACTGAATCAACCAATGCTGATGATGATGATGATCTTGCACCAGATCGAGCTGCTGCAGAAGTTATTGATACTATGGCTTTGAACATCTCAAAGCATGTCTTCCCTCCTGTGTTTGAGTTTGCTTCATTTAATAGTCAGAATGCAAATCCTAAATATCGGGAAGCTTCTGTTACAGCTCTAGGCGTTGTTTCAGAGGGTTGTTTGGACTTAATGAAGGATAAATTGGAACCTGTTCTTCATATTGTGCTAGGGGCATTGAGGGATCCAGAACAAATGGTCAGAGGAGCTGCCTCATTTGCGTTGGGTCAATTTGCGGAGCATTTACAGCCTGAAATTGTTTCTCATTATGAAAGTGTTCTTCCCTGCATTTTAAATGCCCTTGAGGATTCATCAGATGAAGTAAAGGCAAGTGCACAAAATGCATCAGCTTATGTGGATCACAGTATTTTCTTGCATTAAAATTAATCCAGATGAGCAAATTTCTTTTTGTTTCACATTATCGTTTCTCTTTAATTGTCAACAGGAGAAGTCATATTATGCCTTAGCAGCATTTTCTGAAAACATGGGTGAGGAAATTCTTCCTTTTCTTGATCCTTTGATGGCAAAGCTACTTTCAGCCCTTCAAAACAGCCCTCGTAATCTGCAGGAAACATGCATGGTATGAAAGATGCCTTACTGGGAGTTCACAAATTAAAACTGATCTAATGACAGCATCCTCATCTTTTTAATTTCTGTTTCATTCTAACATGTTTGCAGTCTGCAATTGGATCAATTGCCTCTGCTGCAGAGGAAGCTTTTATTCCATATGCTGAAAGGGTTCTGGAGTTAATGAAATCTTTCATGGTTCTCACAAATGATGAGGATCTCAGATCACGAGCAAGGGCTACTGAGCTTGTTGGAATTGTTGCAATGTCTGTGGGGAGGATGAGGATGGAACCAATTTTGCCTCCATTCATGGAAGCTGCGATTTCTGTAATTACATTCTCTATCCCCTTTCTAAATTACAAAATATCCCTTCACTAGTTGATTTATCTCTTTTTTCCCTCAGGGTTTCAGTTTGGAATTCAGTGAGCTTCGTGAGTACACTCACGGATTCTTCAGTAATGTAGCTGAAATTTTGGAAGAAAGCTTTACACAGGTTTGTTTGCAGTTCAGTGGATATATATTTATTTGGTTCTTCTCTTAATGTCTGTATTCATCTAAAGCTATGTTTTTGTGCACAGTATCTTCCTCATGTTGTACCCCTTGCATTCTTATCATGCAATCTCGATGATGGCTCTGCAGTGGATGTTGATGAATCTGATGATGAAAATATTAATGGTTTTGGTGGAGTGTCATCTGATGATGAAGCTCATGATGAGCCAAGAGTTCGAAATATCAGCATAAGAACAGGAGTATTAGATGAAAAGGCAGCTGCAACTCAAGCACTTGGATTATTTGCACTGCACACCAAGAGTTCTTATGCACCGTATCCTTTTGCTATTTCTTTTCCCATTATCCAAAAATTTGAAAATAAAGTAACACAGATTTCTGTCAAGTTCTTTAACAAGCCTAAGCTATTTTGAGGAGTCATTGAAGATTTTGATGAGACATTCAAGTTACTTTCATGAAGATGTTCGGCTTCAGGCAGTCATTGCTTTAAAAAGTGAGTTGAAAGTTTCTGTGATAATTTTGTATGCTATCTGATTAGTCCATGCTTTTTGATGAAGTTATTGTGTATTTGTCATGGTGTGTTTTCTTTGATAACTAATTTATTCTTTATATAAATTCTTTTGTTTGTTTCCCAGAATGCTTTTATCAAAATCAAAGTATAATCACTTAAATGAACTCAGTAAATTTCTGGGCCATCTGAATTTATAATTTTCTTTTCTTTGATTTTTGAACACTTTTTTTTCCAAGCCCTTGTTCCTTCTTTGTTGAGCTGCTTTCTTAGCGGACAGACTTTTTCTAGGTCTATTCTTTGTATAGTACCTTTACCGCCTTTTGAAAAGGACTAGTGACTGAAGAAAGCCTGAATGTTCCTTTTTATAGATTCTTAACAATTATTTTAATTTTCTGTTTGTACTACTGCCTTGTTTGTTTCTTGTTACAATTGCTGCCCCCACTATTTTTCAAACGATTTCTGGTTGGTATAGCCACTGACTATGAAAGTTCAAGGGAAAAAAAAAAAGCTTTGGTTTCTTAAAAGCTTTTCTGGCCTCCCATCAGACAAACCTAGATCTGCAAAACATACTCATTTGATCTTAATTTATGGATTTAGATTGTCATCATTTACACTTAAATTTGAAAAATGTTTTGCTAAGCTGACTTTCTAATATCAAAAGATTTCCTTATAACAGTATATACTTCTGAAGGAAGTGTTGAAGCGACTGAAAAACATTAAATGGAAATGAAAAAACAAATGTAAAATACATTAATGTAAGCTCAAAATTGTGCATGTCATTTCATTTTACTTAAATCTAAGCAAACAAAAAGTGAACTATATCATCTTCATTACTCTTCGTTGAATTAAATCATTCTTTCTTTGTACTTCACTAAAATTTCTCATAAACCAAAAAGAAAATTAGATAAATTACACTAACTTATTACTAATTTTGTATACCACATGGTGTTGTGCTGTTGATTCATATTTAATTTTATGAAGTCTAAATCTTTTCTGTTTCATTGTTCTTGCAGATGTTTTGACAGCAGCATATGCAATATTCCAAAGTCATCATGTAAGTTTGATACCTTCCTGAATAGCTGTAATTTCCTAGCATGCCTGACCAGATAATGTCATTTATGTTTTTCTTGTTTGGATTACTGTTGCTTGATTTTGATTACAACCTTGCCTTTTGTTTCTGCAGGAGGGACCAGCAAAGGCAAGAGAAATTCTTGGTGGGGACATCGCTTGATTACGGCATATAATTTGTTTGTGTGCCAGGCTTGACATTGTACTGTTTTTGTCAGCAAATTAAAACTGATTGTCGTTATATTCTGCAGACAGCGTGATGCATATTTATGTCAAGACTATGACTGAAGATGATGATAAGGAAGTGGTTGCTCAAGCTTGTATGAGCGTAGCAGACATTGTTAAGGACTATGGTTATGTGGCTGTTGAACCTTGTGAGTGCTGCTGTACTTTTCTTCATTTCTTTGATGAAAATCAAACTTTTGATATTCATGTAGCTGATCTGTGTTGCTTCTGTGTTGGTCTTATTTTTCAGATATGTCTCAACTTATTGATGCAACACTGCTATTGCTTAGGGAGGAATCTGTTTGTCAGCAACCAGATAATGACAGTGACATTGATGATGTTGATGATACTGAACATGATGAAGTGCTTATGGATGCAGTTTCTGACCTTCTTCCTGCATTTGCAAAAGCCATGGGTGTTCATTTTGCACCTATCTTTGCAAAGCTATTTGATCCTTTGTTGAAATTTGCGGTGGGTCAGCAGTTGGTACTTGGAGCATGTCTATTTTGCTTCTCATCCTAGGAAATTCCTCTTACTGAATACTGAATTGAATTTTACCTTATTGATCACTGACACTGCAGAAAGCATCACGCCCTCCGCAAGATCGGACTATGGTGGTTGCTTCCCTTGCTGAAGTTGCTCGGGACATGGGTGCTCCAATTGCAGACTATGTTGATGTACTAACTAAATTATCTGAGTTTTCATTAAAATTTAATTTTTATTCGCTATTTTTAATATTTTATCTAATTCCTTGAATCTTATTTCATTTTCAGAGAGTAATGCCCTTAGTACTGAAAGAACTTGCATCAGCAGATGCAACCAATAGAAGGAATGCTGCATTTTGTGTTGGTGAGTTGTGCAAAAATGGAGGAGCATCCACTTTGAAGTATCCTTTGCATATGTTAGAGCACCAGCAATGGTGCAAAAAATCCAAGGGCCAACTGACAATTGTGTGAAAAAAATAATAAACTAATAAAATTGTCCCACAAGCAGGAGAGAGGTGTTTTGTATCAACTTGCCGGTACTCACCGTTTCTATTGTCCGCCAATCATAATTGAGCAAACTAACTTTTATACAAAATATTATTATTTTTTGCAGCTTTTTCATATCTTGGCCCCTAATTTTTTTTTTCACCATTGCTGATGCTCTTAGCTTTGCATAGACGGCCCCATGAACCCAACTTCCATCTGCATAACTTCTTTATTCATTGCAGTCTTTGCCTTTCTTCAATGTTTCTGAATTGCCTTTCCTGAATATAAACAATGAGGCATTTGGCCTGCACAGTGTATTTATATATTATTTAATTTTTATGATTAAAAAGACAATATATTGGCAATTGAGGTGCTGGGAACTGTTTTGACACAGTCGATTATCTTCTCTTAAACTAGACATCTGTATTGCTTGAGCTTTTTCCTTGCATCAATACCAGATACTATGGTGACATATTACGGGGACTTTACCCATTATTTGGGGAATCTGAACCAGATGATGCTGTCAGAGATAATGCAGCTGGTGCAGTGGCAAGGATGATAATGGTGCATCCCCAGTCTATCCCATTGAATCAGGTTAATTAATGTTTAGGCTGCCCCTTATTCGAGTCTTGAAGCTAATTGCAGCACAAAAACTATTTATTAATCTCTGATTTATTTTTCTCAGGTACTTCCTGCTTTCTTAAAAGTGCTTCCGTTAAAAGAAGATCACGAGGAGTCCATGGCTGTCTACAGTTGTGTGTCTGCTCTTGTTTTAGCTTCCAATCCACAGGTACTGATTAAGTTCCTGCTCTGGGCACATGACTGGTCTTATAGTTGCTTGATCTAATACGATATTGGTAGTGTCCGCTTTTGTTCTTTGAATTGATACCAAAGTTTTTCTTTTTTCCCCTCTTGTACAAAACAGATCCTTGCACTTGTTCCAGAGTTGGTTAATCTTTTTGCTCAAGTAGTTGTCTCTCCAGTTGAAACTCCAGAAGTCAAGGCACAAATAGGAAGAGCTTATTCTCACTTGATTTCACTATATGGCCATCAAATGCAACCTCTGCTGAGCAACTTATCACCAGCTGATGCAAATGCTCTTGCTGCATTTGCTCCTAAGAGCTGATACCTGATTTAGTTGGCCTTTTATTCTTTACAGAGCTTGATTCCTAAAGAATGGTTTTGTCTAGCTCATAAATGTCTTTTACCATATCAGGTATGCATCGTTACTTGAAGGCTTTTGATGGAAGACCAATAGGGGTACTAGGTAGACATGAAATGATAACCTGGACTAAAATTTCAAGAATATTTTACTGATAATGCGAATGACCGGACAACTGAAATAGACCCAAAATATAAACAAATGGAACCTGTATGTAACAAAAGAAACCATTAGCATGATAATGGTGGCCATCTGTAAATCGTAAAAATATTTCTGATTTTACGTGCTTCACAAGGGGGAATGTTAGAGTCAAATTTACAAATTTTAAAGCCTATGTTTTATTTTGCTATTGCTTTTGTTTAAATCTATATTTTTGTTCATATTATATATATATATATATATTTTTTTTTTTTTTTTTTTTGCTGCATATTAGCACAAGCTGACATGATGTTTTTGCTTCGTGTTTTATAGGCTTGGATTTGTGAGTGCTTGCTTGTCGCGGAACCTCAGGTTTTCCTTCCCCACTTTTATCTCCGGGAATTCTTTTTTCATTTTTCAATGTTTACGTTTCTTCTATTTCATTTATTATAGCTCCAATTCGTTGGTTTTTTGCGGGTGCTGCAATTAGGGGTTTTGAGTGTTATTATAAGTTATAAATTTAGTTTTGTTGTCATATTGTATCATTACAGGTATAATTAAAATTTTATTCTGTACAAAAGTACAAAAAAAAAAAAAAAAAATACGGAGTATGAAAAATTTTGTCTGCTGATATTTGAGTTATGATAATCTCAGGTTGTTTTTGAGTTTTTGCTGTCTTTCCTAATTTGTTTTCCTGGGAATCATTGACTTTGCCAATTTGCAACCAAGTAGATGGTAGAAATGACTGGCAATGCATAATTGCATATTCATAACATTCTGCATGTTAAGACAGAGCTTGGTGATGACTAGCGCATTTAATCACTTTTCCTATTTATAAATTAAGTCAACTAATGAAGGGAGAGAAGTAAATAGCATCAATAAAACTAGTGGTTAGAAAAGAAATTTTTTTGAACTTTTTTTTAGAATGTAATTGGCATTTCGTTACTGAATTAAAGAATATCAACTATAGATGGAGGAGGATTATAATACCACACCCAAGGCCAGAACTGAATAAAGCGCCCCTGGCTAGCACATGAGCAAAAATATTGCTTGTTCTATAGCTAAATTCACATCTAGCCTGTAAAATCTTATGAATGAGAGATTAACAATTTGAAATTAAAACACCAAACGAAGAACGATCTGCATAAACAACATTATTAATCCACTAGAGCATAGGATTCAATATGAACGATGCCAATGTTTTCCAATCGCTTTCACACTCTTCGCATTAACTGGACTTGGAAATTGCCACGTTTTTGCAGCAGCTAAGCGAGAATCGTGATTCCAAACCACAGCTGCAGTCGAAATAAACCTTAAGTCCCCATCAATTGCAACATAAACACCAGTGAAAACCAACCTCTACTGCTGCTATCAACCGAATCTGTAGCTGATGACTTCCTATGAGCCTGATACCATTCAGTCCACACAAGACTAGCAAACTGCTGAACTGCATTTTTGCAGTACGTCAATGCCGCTTCCAAACCACACTATTCTGGTTCTGCCACAATGCCCAAATAGTCATCAAAATTAAATAAGATTTTTCTTTGCTGCTTTGAGGATGTTGCCTAGGGGTGAGCAGATTGGCAACCGAACCGAAAAACCCGACCGAGCCGAACCGACCCGAAAAGTTCGGTTTGCTTTTATCGGGTTTTCGGTTCGGTTCGGAGAGTATATTAGCAAAAGTTCGGGTTCGGGTCGGTTCGGTTTAAAACACGATAAAACCGAACCCGACCGAAAAAACTGGTCTAACCTAACTAAAGTAAATCACTACTTTCCTAAATGAATTTCATTTTTCCCTTTCCTCTCTATCTCTCTCGCACAGCACTGCAGCCGCCTCCCTCAAAATCCCATCGATCCCAATCTGTTGCCGTTGGTCCAGCCAGTCGCCGCTCCTCCTATCGTGGTCGCCGCTCCTCCTGTCGTAGACGCACACGTGGACGCCTCAAGCTTCATTGAAAGGTTAGTTCTTCTTGTCTTCTATTCTTTTCTTTTCCCTTTGATTTTATGTTTCATTGAAGAGTATTTTGGGAATAATTAAAAGAGTTAATGATCTGATTCTGTTGTAATAAATTTAACAAAAAAAAATTAAAAACTAAAAGCTTAACAGAAGCAAATATGAGAAATTTCATAGAGTATTTTTTTTTTTTTTTGCCTTATATCATCGGCTGTTTCCTTTTTTTTTTTTGCCTTATTATTTTTTTTTTTTGCTTTAGATCATTGGCTGTTTCCTTTTTTTTTTTTTCGGTTTAGATCATTGGCTGTTTCCTTTTTTTTTTTGCCTTATTATTTTTTTTTTTTTTGCCTTAGATCATCTACTGTTTCCTTTTTTTTTTTTTCCTTATTTGTTCAATAGTAATAAATGGATGCTTTTTTCAATGCTCAGTTCTGAATAGCTCACAGACATCTTAATTCAACAATAGTATGCCAATTCGTTATAATTCTTGTAGTTCAAAAAACATTAACAATTATTTTACTGCATAAGTTAAAAATGCAGATATACAATAATTTCCAAAGGCATCTTAA
>CATIWJ010071142.1:0-18821 GCA_949640765.1 Croton laevigatus | reverse complement strand
TTTGGGTTGACTGAGTTCGTATTTAGTATTCAACAATTAATTAAACAAGCGCCTTTGTGTCTCCATTGAATTGGAAGAAGAATGGGGGAAAGAAAAGTGATCAATAAGTATTATCCTCCTGATTTTGATCCCTCAAAACTTCGCCGAAGAAAAAAGCCAAACAATTCTCAAGTAGAGATCAGGAATATGTTGCCCATCAGGATTCAATGTCTTCACTGCGGAAATTATACGGCCGAAGGTAAGAAAATCAATACACGCCTTGAAATCCTTAATTGCGATATATATTTGGGTATTAAAAAGCGTAGATTTTACTTCAAGTGCAATAATTGTCACAGCGAAATCATCATCAAAACTGATCCGCAAAATTCTTCCTACGTTGTTGATGCTGGTGCTAGGCATTGCTATTCATTTTCTTCAGGGGAAGAAGAAGAACCGGTTGCAGAGGTTAACAAATCTTCCATAGAGAAATTGGAAGCTAAAGCCTTAGTTTTGAAAAGAGAGATGGGAGATGTAGAACTTTTGGACCAACTTCAATCAATCAAGTTTTCGCATGAACGGGTGAGTGCTGATAAAATTTTTGCTCAATTATTACGAAAAAATGCTGGAGAGAGAGGGGAAATGTTAAGAGGATGTAAGAGATTTTTTAAAACGGAAAAAAGATTGTATCAAAAGAATTCATGATGAAGGTTCTGATTCCAGTGATGACGATACTGAAAGATGTTTGAAAAGGAGGGATTGTTTAGTTTCATTTGTCGAAAGCTCCATCAATAAAAAACAAGATTATCGTATGGAGATTTCTTTTCAGATTAAACCAGTTAAGAAATCTGTTAAGGAAGAGACCAGCAGCGGATTGCTTTTACTGTGCCAAAGCTATCAAAATGTTATAGAAGAAGACTATTAGCCTTACTAATGTATTGTTAATGTTTGAATATACATAGGAACAAATTATTGGTTTCAATACTTTTCCTAATTGGAGTCTTTGTTCTTTTGAAATAAAGATTGCTTGTTCCCTACAATATCAGACTTTGGTTTACAACTTTTTATTTTGATTTTGCATTTCCTTGTCCTCCTTTGTTGCTATTCATGCCACAAGAGTGCTTTTATTTGAGATTGCTGCTTAATATTTGTGAGCTAAGGCTTTTATTTCTGATGTTAATTTAGGAGAATTATTGGTATGAAAATCCATTATTGATGCTGGAAAGGCTAAGGAGTTCTGTCCTTTAGTTGAAGATTTGGTTTCGAATTTGAGGTATGCTTGAAATTATTTGCTTGCATTTTGAATTACTTGGATTTTTCTTTTCTTGCATATGCTTTAGGCCTTATATTGATGTCATCCTTTACAAGCTATTTCATCAAAATTTGAAAATTTTATTTGCAAAATAATTTCATGGACTGAATAACCTGAATTTCTAGCAATGATTTTGCTTGCAAGAGCAAAATTGGAGGCCCTGTGTCTGAGGTTGCTAATGGAGTTCTGTTTACAACTGGTATTTGCCCAAATGGGCAATTGCTTGCTGCTCTTGTTTGATGCTTCCTAATCCCAAATATCCGTTTCTTTATAGCTCATCAAAGTAGAGCTGATCAAAATCATGAAGTGTGCATATGGTGTAAGAGAATGAGATTAGGCCAAAATGCATTAACTAGGAGATCATATTGTATGTTGGATAATTAGAACTTCATTGCTCATTGCTTGTATATTTCTGACAGTTCATGAATTATTCATGCAAATTATGCATTATATGATGTAAGAGAATGAAAGTAGACCATGTTATCTTCAATAATTTCAATGGGAGATCATCCATTCATAAAAAATTTCATACTGATATGCCTCATGTCCTGCCTGCTAACAAATAGACCATGTTATCTTAAATAATTTCAATGGTAGATCATCCATTCAGGGCAACAAACATAACAATTTTTATATACTAACACCACAGCATATACGAATAGCACGATTCTAGTTTGTATCTGTTAAACCAAAATTTTACTACAATAAATTACATTTTTATATTAGCTTTCAAAATGCGGTCATTTATTTAATAACTAAATGTTATGCTTTTATTTTAATTTTTATGGTACTCGTATTTGGATATAAATTTGGTTAATTACGGAAAATTAAGAAAAATATGATGCAATTGCAAGTTGTCTTGGATATTTATAGTCTAAAAGAAGAACTAAAATTCATGAGACAGTGATGATAATTTAAGTTTATTAGGGTGTACACTATACACTCCAAGAGGCATAATTTATCTCTAGAAAAGTAGGATTCGGTAGATACATACAAATTATTGTCATTAAGCTGTAGAATTTAAGAAATAATGGCAGCATTTTCTATCAAGGAGCTGCGGTTCTTCGGGGAACAATGTAGCTATTCTTTTATTTCTTATAATTATTTATCAAATTTTTGCAGAAAGATTGTGAGAGTTTGCTTGGAGCAGTGTACGACCATATATGCGTCCTAAAATTTGGAGGCTTTTCTTCGTAAGCTTGACCGAGCTATATATGCCCTTATCATTTCATTAGTTTCTGTTTCTGACAAATGCTGTCTGAATTATCATTAAATTGCTTTCCCTATTAAAAACCTGATGTTCATCAGCAAAGTCTAAAACTCGAATGCTGGAGTTCATTCTCTTTTTAGTTTTACACATGTTCTCAATGACACAACCACACACACATGCAGTGTGTACTAGTGGAAAAGTTAGTAAGGCCTTATAAGGACCAAATCTGACTGTTTATGATATGGCTTCTTATGCTCTGATCTATGAGTTGCTTTTACGAATAATACTTCCATTGCTTGTTTTAAATTTAAATATGAACTGACAACAGGGATATGCACCACCTAATTCAGATAGAAGGGAGGGTGTTTTGAGAAGGAAACGCATTGAGTATCTTGATTGTGTTGCTCAATTTAAATTCGTGATACTGACCGTTCAGATGATGAGGTCAACATGCTTCGCCAGGTATTTTCTAATTGAATGTTGTTAAGCTTATCTACTTGCCAGTTCTTGACGATCTCTTTATATTTTGTTATTAGATTTACATTGATTGTCCAAGGAGTGTACCTGATGTCACCTTTTTCCAACGTCCACAAGTTCAAAAATCATTGGAGCGTATTCTTTTTACATGGTTAGATGTTAATCTTACTATTTCTTTCTTTATTAGCAACAGCTTTTGAATTTTGTATTGTGATGATACGAGACAACAAGAAAGAACTCTGATTTCTCTTCAACTATAGGTCAAGCCTAACTTAACTCTTTTGACTTGAATCGCTTGAATCTACACAACTTACTCTTTTAAACCTGCGCAACTCTTTTGCTGCTCCTACAGCCTCATGTAAAAATAGACTGCCATCTAGAATATCAAATTTGCAACATCCTTTCCGGTGGTTTTCATATCTGATGAGTACTTGGATGGAGGCATTGATAACTGGTCCATACCTGATCTATCTCTGGATGTAATATCCAATTGGTGCTCTCAAAACTACTAAACTGCATGCAAGATCATTACAGATTTGCTCAACCAGGAATGCAGACTTGTGTTTAAGTTGAAGGAATAGGTCAGGCGGATTGATGGTAAACTCTTCTTGATAAAGGATTTGCATTGTAACTCAAGGTTTTATTGCTTTAAGGTGTACTTTCTAATTACTATGCCAATCTGTGTAATTGCAGAAGGATTCCAGGTTTCCTCATTTATCCTTCATGAAAGAACCAGAAGACCATACTTAGAATTCCTAGTTATTGAATAGGAGGGATCTTTGTTAATCATTGTTCTTTTATTAATCTTCTCAAGATGAGCAGTTTTTGTTGTCTTTTCCGTAAACTGAAAATTGAGTTTTAAATGTTGACAATATATCATTCAAAAAAAAAAAAATGTTGACAGTATAGTTCAATTTGCATGTTTTCAAATAGGTCCTTCCGTCCATTATTATTTGGATTTTAATCCCAAAAATTTTATTTAGTATTTCAATTTAGTCCAGAAGCTTATTAAATTAATTAAATTATATTTATTTTGAGATTTAATATATTAGGACCCAAATAAATTATTTAAACCTTAAAAATAAATATGAAACTATAATAAATTAATTAAATTGATTTAATTTTAGTGCAAAAATATTTAGGACTAAATTAATTAATTTTAGACATTTTAACATAGAAAATAAAAGTGGATTCAAATTAATAATTATAGAAAAATAAATTAAATAGAAATAAAAGAAGAATATTTAGGAGAAAAATAATTGGACAGTATTCTTACAAATATATATATATATAATTAGAACTTAATTAATTAATATTTAGACAATTTAATTTAGAAAATAAAAATGGATTCAAAATAACTATAGGAAAAAAATAATTTAAGTAATAAATTAAAAATGAATATTTAGAGAAAAATATTTAGACATAAATTTTACAAAATATGTATTTAATTATGACGTTAGGTCCATCTGAAAAGAAGGAAGAAAATCCAAAACAAAAAGGAACTATTGAATAGAGGAGACCACTAAAATAAAGGTTTAATACTTTAACTACGAAAATATCGGTTTGTTATTTTTGCATGCATAAAAATGTACTACTGATTTATTATAAATTTTTGGAAATATGTTATATTATGATTTAAATTGTGATTTTGAGAAATATACTATTTTATGATGAACTTGTGATTTGGAATTGATTTGGAAAGTATTTTGGAAATAATTATTTTGCTCTACTTAGATTAGTTGAACTAGTGAGATAATGGTATGATGCATCATATACTGAGCAGTACTACGAATAATCAAGTTAGACTTTGGGTACTCCAGCTATGGTAGAGAGAATTACAGACTTTGAATAATTTAGATATGACCATTAAAATAAAAATTGACTTCAATTAAAATAGGATGCTCCAGCTACGACCTAGAGTTATCCGAGACTCCAAAAATAAATATAGCAACTTTATCCCTATGTTCACTAGATTCCTAGTAGAGCCACCCAAATAATTAAAATAATAAAAGTAAATTTAGTATTGATTTGTTATTTATTTATTTCAAATGAGTTGCTTATTATTTTAATATTTATTACTGGATTGTTTCTTTAAATAAATATTTATTGCTTTTAAATTTTAAAATACATGTAAATATTATTATTGCTATTTTCTTAGTTAAAGTATCCACTGAGCGTAATCGCTCAGCAAGTTTGATTCATTCTAAACTTGTAGATATCGAAGAAGAGTAGAAGTAGTGAGGTTAGTAGACCGCTTATTGCTAGCTAGCATCAGATTTTTATCCTTTGGGATAAAATCTTTTATCTTATTAAAAATAAATTAGTAATAATCGGCATGTACTAAATAAAGAATTTTTGAATTATGTGTACTATTTATTTTATGGTTTGTAATAAGGTGTGTTGGGTAATTATGACTTTTAATTCAAATACTAAGCTAAATAATTTAGAACTTTAAATAAATAAATGAATCTTTTTAGATATCAAATTTAGAATATAATAAAAATAAAAATACCTATAACATACAAGTAGAAGACAGATGTAGCACTCTTGTAGGTTTATCACGGTAGATCTATAAAGGGCGCTAAATTTAATAATAGTTGCAGAATTTTTCAAGACAGTTACGTGCAATATGACTATATTTTTTACAGCTATAGTATTAGGTGTTACTCATGTCACCCCCTTTCCCTTATTATAGGCAGCATAGGCAACCGAGACAGTATTAAAGGCTATTTGAGTCTGCTCCAACATGTTCTAAGTATTAAGACGTTTTTCATGCAAAAGTTCTCTAAAACATACTTCCAAAGATGGAACGGGATCTCTATTCACTGGAGAAGCACAAATAGATTTGAAATCAGGCCGCAACTCCGTTAGAAATTGATCTCTTTAACTGGTTTGGTGTACTTGTTGCACTGCAGCCAAACCTTTTGCTGGAACCTTGGATGTAACAAGATTTGAATAATCATTCCACAATATCAAAAAACTAGAATAACAATCCTGAATTGATAGATCCCCTTGAGTATAATTAATAATAATTAACTCAACTTGAAAGCATCTGGCATTATTATCTTGATTATAAACCTGCTTAAGCTAATCCTACATGGCTTTTGCAGACTTATTAGGACACAACGGAAGACCCAGATGTGGCTCCATAGAAACACGAATCTAGTTCATGATTTGATTGTCTTTTACATCCGAAGTTGCCTTCTCTGCTGTAGTAGATCCTTTTTTCGTGCTGCCATCTATATGGCCCCACAACTCCTTACCCTTAAGAAATGTCTCTAACTGAAATTCCTAGGATATATAATTTTTTCTGTGAATTTGATACAGACATAATCTAACTTCTCCATGATTACTATGACTGAGAAAGTTAAGATTTTTTTAAGATGCAAGCTCTGATACCATATCAAAATGGTTTGAATTGTCTTTTTCTCTGAGAAGATCCTCTATTATATAGGCAAAACTACCAACTATATAAGAAAACAAAAGATAGCTATATACAGCTATATATGATAATTACATAGAGTGATTTTAGGAAGCTATGTATGGCAAGCTAAATCTACTCCTAATTTACAACCTAATTATGATAATTTACAGCCTAATTATGGCTCTCTATTGACAATTTATAACAAATAATAAATTTTGTAATTAAAATTAATTAAATATTACATATTAAATTTGAAAAAGTTGAATAGTTCAGCAACGTGCCGGAGATAGGTCTCTTCCGCCTCATCCCCAAAAAGCATTTGATCAGTGATCTGAAGGTGCTGGTTTGGAAGCCCTTTGGCCGGTGAGTCATCCGATGCCTTGAAAACTATCGTCATATCACCGGAAGCCAGCCAAAGACTCAATCGAAGATCTATATCGCCACCACAGGAGAAGGTGAAACCAAGCGGTTTCGTTAAGTTTTGGCCGTGATTCAAATGATTTTTTATTGGTTTTTTATGAAATCTTGCTACCGGCGTGATTCCGGACGAATTATGTTAATTTACAGCGAGAAAAGCTTCGGTTAAGGTGGTAGTGGTGTCTGCTCAACAGGGACAATGGTGGTCGTTCGATAGTGACGAGGGGAAAGGAGAGAGGAAGGAGATGATCATTATGCACATTTACTCTTTAATCCCTGAAGTTTTTTAATATTTTTAGTTATGTTCTTTATTGATTAAAATGTAAAAAAAAATTATTATTTAGATGTTTGAATGTTAAGATAAATTTTATATACTTATGGGTATATAATACGGTTGTGTATATAAAAATCAATTTTTATATTAATTTATGTATTGAAATCAGTATGTAAATAATAAAAAAAAATTATGTGAGCAAACTATTAGTTTCTAAATCATTATATAAATAAACAATCAATTTACATATACGTTTACATACTGATTGATATATTAAAATCAATTTACATATTGATCGGTATGTAAAAATAACTTAAGGTATAAGAATGATTGTCACAAATAATTAATTTATAACTGATGAATGTACAAAAATTAATTTATATATTAATTGGTATATAAAAATAACCTAAAAATAATGGAGTAATTGTAAAAAAAAATTTATCATATGAAATAATCTAACATTTTAATTAATTACAAAATACTAAAATATAAAAGTGGCTATTAATTATGTTGTTTGAAGAGCCTTGTCCAAAACAAAATAGGAAGTATAAATTATTTACCTTAAAAGGCCAAAAAAAAAATTAAAAAAAATCAATTATTTGACGGATCTACAATACCGATTGACGGATCTCCAACCCACTTCGCCATTCAGCACCGTCTTCACCGTTCTCTCACTGCCGTAAGTAAAGCCTCTTTCGGTTTTTCCGTCAACTGGATCGCGTCGTTTTCTTCTCACTCCTCCTCTTCCTTGACTTACCGCCGGGCATATATAAGTACAACGTTGGAATCATACGATTCGAGTTTTAACACTTCGATCAGAAGAATTCTTATAGATTTTGCAATTCTTCGAGGTAATTTGATGTTCCTTTTCCGATTTATTACAAGTTGATGAGGATTTTGAGCTATTTTTGTATGTTTCAAGTGAAGGGATTTCTTGTTTGTTAGTTTTAATAATTGGATTTGGGGTGGGCTTTGAGTTTGATAATTAGTATTGACAATTGCAAAAAACAGTTCTGATTTGGAAAATTAATGTACACTGTAGTGCAAATTTGAGTTTGTTAAGATTGTTGAATGGAGTTGAAGCTTTTTTAATCTTGTTGAGCTTATTAAATGATTGTCTGATTTTTCCTAACACTGATTCACTATATCTTTGGAGTTCATTTGAGAATCGTATTACACTCTCTCAATTCAATTTTGGGATACTTGTACTTGCTCTCAAAAAATTGGGATACTTGTACTATAATTTTATACTGAATTTGTTTTCCCTTATTTCTCTGTAGACTTTGATATTTAAGATTTATTTAGCGGGTTTCTCCATTAGAATTTTGGATATCGCCATATTTTCTTCCTACCTTTGGACATACTTGGGAATTTAGTTTGAGCTTTTTTTTTTTTCACTATAGTTCTAGGGGTTGCAATAAATTTGAGGGTTCTCTAATTTATAGAAAACATTCATGCAGTTTCTATATAGAACATTCCAACAGAGCATCTGCACGATTATTC
This sequence comes from Croton laevigatus, assembly GCA_949640765.1. Lineage (NCBI taxonomy): Eukaryota > Viridiplantae > Streptophyta > Magnoliopsida > Malpighiales > Euphorbiaceae > Croton > Croton laevigatus. The sequence continues at coordinate 10,228 of CATIWJ010071142.1, read as the reverse complement.
CTATTGGTTTTTTGCATTCGCTTTACTAGATCATCCCTACTTAGTTTTCTTATTGTGCATAGTCTTGGATGCTAGCTTTCTGAAATTTTTTTCATTGTGCATGGTGTAATGCTATAAGGTTTTTGCATTCTAGCTTTTATGATTTGGGTCAAAGTACGCTAATTGCTTCACTTGTATCTCTAAAGCTTGTTGGATTTCCTTGAACGCATAATTTTGTTAACATCACCCCTGAGCTATTCCACTTAATTTTGGCAACTTTTTACTGGTTGCTTTGGCAGGTAATGGAAGCATAGGTGTACATCGCAGAAGAGGTTCTGTTGAAAGCCATGGGGACTGAAAATCCTGGTCGTCCTAATTTCTCTGTGCCACCTTCCACTGCAACTTTTGCCGCTACGCCTCCGCCCATTACACCATTTTCTTCAGCTGGACCTGTTCCTGGATCGGAGGCCCCTGGCTTTAGACCTGCGCCACCAGCAGTTCCCCAACCTACAATGCCTTCTATGCCTGCAGGTGGATCACAAGCCTCTGGCTTTAGACCTGCTCCTCCTCCATCTTACATGCCTTCCAGTGTCGGGCCCTTCCAACGTTTCCCAAGTCCACAATTATCTTCTACACCTCAAGCTCCACCTGCAGGAGTTCCTCCCATTGGGCAACCTCCATTTCAACCTCCTGCTGGTCAAGTATTATCACAACCTTCATTTCGCCCGCAACCACCAATGTCTTCAGCTCCAATGGGTTATCCACCAGATTCATCATTTTTTACTTCCAGGCCTAATTTTCAGCCCCTAGTTCCTCCTCCAGCAGATTCAGCTTATCCTTCTGCCAGAGCCACTTTGCAGCCACCTTTACCTGGTTATATAAAACAGTCGCCTGCAGTGTCACAAGCCTCCCCAATGCAGTCCCCCTTTCAAGCTCAGCAAGGAAGTTATGCACCTCCTACACCCTCACCGTCTCTTAATTTTCCTGCTCACCAGGGAGGTTTTACCCAGCCCCCTCCTGTAGCAGGCCCTTTTGGTTTACATTCAAGGGACCAAATCCAACATCCAGGTTCTACACCTCCCATAGGTGGCATCAATGCCTTGTCTGAGGATTTTAACTCACTCTCTATTGGGTCTACACCAGGATCGATTGATCCAGGACTTGATCCAAAATCATTGCCGAGGCCTTTGGATGGCGATGTAGAGCCAACTCCACTTGGCGATGTATACTCGATGAATTGCGATCCTAGATATCTACGGCTTACCACTAGTGCTATACCAAACTCTCAGTCTTTAGTTTCAAGGTGGCATTTACCTCTTGGAGCAGTTGTTTGTCCTCTTGCTGAAGCTCCCGATGGGGTTAGTGTATTTACTAACAAAGTCAATTGACAATCTGAGTATGCTCTATTCATTAAAGAATTCCTCCTTTCATCTTGATTGTTTATTTTCTTCTTTTGCACTCAGGAGGAGGTACCAGTACTTAATTTTGTTTCAACTGGAATTATTCGCTGTAGAAGATGCCGCACATATGTGAATCCATTTGTAACATTTACAGATGCTGGAAGGAAGTGGCGATGCAACATCTGTTCTCTACTTAATGATGGTAAATCTAGATTTCTTGTGAAATTCCAGTGTGTATTTTGTCCATATGTTAAAAAATTTTCCCTGAAACCATCTGTATGAGTAAAAATCTTGCAGTTTAGTGTTGTGACTGATGTTCTACTGATGACATTTGGGCATCATTTGAATTTTCTGTTGCAGCTACAGTTTTTTCCTGTTCATGTAATCATATCTGTTAGTTCTTTGGAGCTGTACAGTATTGAAACATTTTGGTTTACAAACACTTAAAAAAAGTTTTCTTAGAATGATGTTTAAGTTGTGGTTGTGTTTATGCTTTCAATTATATGCAATTGAAATGCTATAATGTTATACTTGGGAAGGAATGGAAAAGAATAAGTTAGGAACATAATACTATCCAATTGCCGTACTTATTTTCCACCATTATTAGGGTTGGAAGGGAAAATGAGGGAGAGATTTGTCACTATTTACTTTGCCTCTTATTAGGGTTGCCGTCCTTTTATTTCCTATTTTCTCTCCGTTTTTGACTTTTTGGAGAGATTTTTGTGGGAGGAAATAACCCATTTTCCCTTACCCTCTCAGTTTCCTCTTTCCCTGCACAAGGATTTTGAAAATCTCTAGACAATTTCTTTGTTTTTTTCTTTCCTAGCCTTTCTTTCCTAACTATTTTAAATTCTTGGCACTGACAGTCCTCAAATTTGTATCAGCATATGCATGCATTCATTATAACAGTATCAAAACGATTTTCCTGTCCACTTTTCTCCTTTATTTTATGTGACCCTTTGCGCTGTGCTTGAAAGGGTTGAAAAAGTTGATGAAAGAACACAAATGGAATCCATTTGTTCTTGAAGTCCGCTTTGTCACGAGACTTTCAAGTATCCATTGGAAAGAGAGTGGTTTTTCTGTAATTGTTATTTTCTTTTCCTCTTGAAGCATGGGAAATGTTAGTCCACATTTGATATGTGCTGAGCCGGCGCTCAATGAAATTTATAGTGGTGTTGCCTATAACAAGCATGGTGAAATATTTGTTCCTTTTTTTTTTTTTTCAGTTCCTGGTGAGTATTTTGCTCATTTAGATGCCACTGGTAGAAGAATTGATTTGGATCAAAGACCTGAGCTTACAAAAGGTAGTGTGGAGTTTGTTGCTCCAACTGAGTACATGGTGCGGCCTCCAATGCCACCATTGTATTTCTTTCTCATTGACGTTTCATTACCTGCAGTTAGAAGTGGCATGATTGAGGTAAGTAGTTGTGATAAGGAGTAGACACTACTAAATCCTCTTAACCTTCTGCAATAGATTTCCAGATAAATCTTCCCTTAAAATTCAACCAGAAACATTTGGCTCTTGATTCAGATATATGTTTCATGCAATTTACATGAATTAAAGGTGCATCTGTGAATTTGGTAGTTTCATTGGTCAACTGATAGGGCTACAATTATTATGTATTTTGCTTGGTGGTGGTATCAAGAATTTGTATAGTGTGGATTAAATTCTTAGTGCAGGCTATGATGAGTTGCCAGTTTTTAGCATGTGTTAAATGATGTACTCAGATACATCTTTTGTTTGTTAATTTAAGTGAAATCATGGTTCAAAAAACTTTTTAGGTATTATTGCCAGCAAAATGAAAGCTGAAAGGAAATAAAAGCGTTGTAACAGCCATCTGGAGTCAATAGTGGTATATTTTAGGATGGCTACTTTATAAGATTATTTTGATATGTTTCTCTGTAGGTTGTTTTAATTTAATTGCAAGGATGGCTATTTTATCATGGCTACTTTATAAGATTATTTTGATATGTTTCTCTGTAGGTTATTTTAATTTCATTGCAATGCCAGCATGATTTAATATAATTTCATTGCAATGCCAGCATGATTTAATATAAGGGCAGTGATGTGTGTTCATTTTCAGCTGAAGTTGAGTGCGAATCTCAAGTTTTAACTTGCATTGACCTTTGACTTTGAGTTCTCTGTGTAGGTTGCGGCCCAAACTATCAAGTCTTGTTTGGATAACTTACCTGGCTTCCCTAGAACGCAGATTGGATTTATCACTTATGACAGCACGATTCATTTTTACAACTTGAAGGTAAGTGATGTGATTGTATTGAAAGCTTGTTCTTTGAGAGGCTTCAAGTATTATTCCTGCATTTCCGCTACCAATTTAGTTGAATCATTTTTGTTTTTCTGCTTCTTGTTGTGGTGCAGTCATCATTAACACAGCCTCAGATGATGGTGGTCTCAGATTTGGATGACATATTTGTTCCATTGCCTGATGATCTCCTTGTTAATTTGTCTGAGTCAAGAAGTGTTGTGGAAGCATTTCTAGATAGTTTACCATCCATGTTTCAGGACAATATGAACGTGGAATCTGCTTTTGGTCCAGCTTTGAAAGCAGCATTCATGGTTATGGTGTGTTAATGTCTTTTTCTTAATGGTTTCCACGTTTGCCTCTTTACCTTAGTTTTGGTTTAATATCCTATTTGAAACCCTTTGGAATAATTACATATCAGTAGCAAAATTGGTAAACTTAACTGGATGCTTATTGAATTCTTTTAAACTTTTTGTTGGGATAAACATTTGCTTGGATAAGGGGTATAAACAATTTGGGGACAATTGAATTAACAAATGAGGTCATAATAAAATTAGATTTGTGGGAATTTCTTCATTCAGCTATGACTACAGCTAATCTGATTATGTATCTCTGGGCTCTTCAGAATGGCATTAACTAATCTTTTTTTTTCCCTTTTCTTAGCTATTTATTTAATTATAGCTTTGTGTTTATCTTTTGAGTTTGTTATACAATTGTTGCTGTTCCTTTCTTTTTAGTCATTGATCTTTTATGTACTAACTCCTCTCTTTCTCTCTCTCTCTCTCTCTGACACCCCTTCTCCCCCCAGAACCGACTTGGTGGAAAATTACTGATTTTCCAGAATACCATGCCATCTCTTGGTGTCGGCCGCTTAAAGTTGCGAGGGGATGATCTTCGTGTTTATGGAACAGATAAAGAACATACTTTAAGAATGCCAGAGGATCCATTCTATAAGCAAATGGCTGCTGATTTTACTAAGTATCAGATCGGTATTAACATATATGCATTCAGTGACAAGTACATTGATATAGCTTCTATAGGTAAAGTATTACTTTCATGTCATTGTTGTGATATCAACTGTCCATTTTTCTCCTCCCACTTTAATGTGATTAAGCTAAATTTTATTCTGGGGTTCTTTTCTGTTTCCCATGTGTTCAACATTTTATGTAGACAAGTTTGAGATATAATTTTGGCTATTTGTATCTGCTAAATGACTAATGAGCCTGTGAGGAGTCTTGGCTCTTGGGCAAGATGGTTCATGCGCTTATTAATTTTAGCTGTGTTGCATTATTCTAGCTGATGCTGCTTTTAGAATATTGGACTGAAATATTTTTCGAGGCATTTTGATTTTCCCTTTTTTTTTTTGTGCTTTAGGTTTAGGGGTACGCTGAGCATGCTAATTGATACAAGATAAAATTGTGTTTGAAATGATAATTGCTATAGCGTTAGTGATTTCTTCTTTACATCTCCCTGTTGTTCTCATTTATTTGTTTATTGGGGAATAATGATAAAAATTGCATAACTTATATGAGTACTGAGTAAGTAATTGATAAAATGAGTTAATCTCCGTCTTTGTAGGTACTCTGGCTAAATATACTGGAGGACAAGTTTATTATTATCCGAGCTTCCAATCAGCCAACCATGGTGATAAGTTGAGACACGAGTTAGCTAGGGATCTTACCAGGGAAACTGCCTGGGAAGCTGTCATGCGCATAAGATGTGGAAAAGGTCGGTCTATGTATCTAAAAGATGATACTTGACCATTGTGGTTTCCTTGTTTCCTTTGTCTTAACCTGATGGATGGCTACCCTCTTTTCATGTTGTGTTCCAGGCATTAGGTTTACATCTTATCATGGAAACTTTATGCTAAGGTCCACAGATTTATTAGCGCTTCCAGCTGTTGATTGCGACAAAGCATATGCAATGCAATTATCACTTGAGGAGACGTTGTTGACAACTTCCACTGTATATTTCCAAGTTGCACTTTTGTATCCTTTTGTATTATGTGCTTCTTTTATTCTTTAGTTTGAAGAAATCAATGCAGGTGTGTTTCTTATGCATGGGTCAGAATCTGAATGAACTACTAGTCTGTCACCCAGAATCCTTTTTTCCTATATTTCCTTAGTTTATGAGTCATTCATTTTTTATTTTCTGGTTGTTGAAGAAGTTTAGAAGAGATGCTGCTCTAATGTTAAAATAATCTGAATCTTTCATGTGTTTTCATTTGTAAATTATATTGGATACAGGCTTCATCTTACCAGCCTTATTGACTGTGTTTTAACCTATAGTGTCCGTTTCAGTTAGATGGTTATCTTCTTAGTCTAAATTGGTAGGCTTTTTTTTCCCTCTAAAAAAAAACATGATTTGGAATTTTCTTAGCCATTTTAAGATACACTGCATCATGTGGAGAAAGGCGTATCAGAGTACATACAGCCGCAGCTCCAGTAGTTACAAATCTGGGGGACATGTATCGCCAGGCTGACACTGGTGCTATTGTATCTGTTTTTTCTAGATTAGGTAGGTTTGAACTGGACCTTGATCTGATTCTCATTGACATGAAAATATTGTATTCTTAATGAATTGAAATGATTTGCAGCAATTGAAAAAACATTGTCCCATAAACTGGAAGATGCACGAAATGCTGTGCACCTAAGAATTGTTAAAGCTTTGAGAGAATACCGAATTCTATATGCTGGACAACATCGTTTGACGTCCCGGATGATATATCCGGAGTCATTAAAGTTCTTGCCATTGTATGGATTAGCACTTTGTAAATCGACCCCTCTCCGAGGAGGGTATGCTGATGTTCAGCTTGATGAGCGCTGTGCTGCAGGATTTACAATGATGGCATTACCTGTTAAGAAATTGTTGAAACTATTATACCCTAGCTTGATTCGTCTGGATGATCAACTTTTGAAGGTAATAAATTTTCTTCCAACCTACAATGGTGATGATGGAATTTGTATAAGATTAATGATGCATCTAATTCTCATGTTTGCAGCCTTTTGCCCAAGCTAATGAGTTGCAGACTGACTTAAGAAGGTTACCACTGACAACAGAGAGCCTAGACTCTAGAGGCCTTTATATACATGATGATGGTTTTCGCTTTGTCTTATGGTTTGGTAGAATGCTTTCACCTGATATAGCTACGAAACTGCTTGGGCCAGATGCTGCGGCCGTGTTATCAAAGGTATGTTATTGTTTTATTAGAGCATTCCAAGCTTGATCATATCATTTCTGCATTCATTTGAAGCATCTTTTGAGTATGGGTGGAATCGAATTTAGTTTTTCTTCTGTGGATAAGAAAGTCCAAGCACTAGTGATTTGTTTTTATTTGCCATATTCAAAGTGTAAAAGGGATATAAATACTCAAAAGCATAAGATGGACAACTGATGTTTATGCATCAGTTGAGAAAAAAAATATGGATCTTGAGGCATGCCTAACCTTAACATTCTCCACTCATCCTCATTAAACTTATGTGAAAGGTCAAGGCTGAAAAAATTTGCTTCATTCCCCTGTACTGTTCACTTCACCTCTTATCCCCATGAAACATTTGGGTTTCTAGTTGAACTGATGAAGCATGATATTGTGTAAAACCACTATTATTGATGTTGCTCTTATTGTGATATTTCAATCAGAGATGCCCTTGTATGATCATTATTTCTAGGATACCTTTTTGACCTTTGCTTTCAATGCTGCTTTGTTATAAGGTTACATGTGATTGACTTTATGGTGATGTGAATCAGGTTACACTCAGTAAACAAGATACTGAAATGTCTAGAAAATTAATCGAGATACTTGAGAAATTAAGAGAAAGTGATCATTCATATTATCAACTGTGCCATCTTGTTAGACAAGGTGAACAGCCCAAAGAAGGCTTCCTTCTCCTTACAAACCTTATTGAGGATCCAATTGGGGGTACAAATGGTTATACTGATTGGATGCTGCAAATATATCGACAAGTCCAGCAAAATGCTTGACTGACAGGTAATTCACATTTTTTTAGCCAATTTCTCAGTTTGGTCACTTCAACCCACATATGCATATATATATAAATATAACAAGACCTTGACATAATTTTTATGCATATTAGACATGGGGTTTTAGATTAAGAAAATAAACCAAAAAATAGTACCTACATACATTTTCTCCATGTTAAACACTGCCCTTAAGGCTCAGTTTTATCCTTACACGGAGTTTTGGCATCCTTGTTTCTTTGTGTTCTTCCTATCATGCATTATCCCTTTTAATTGAGTTTGTTATTATATGATGTTATGGAGGTTGTGCCTGGACAATTTCTTAAGCAAAACCGTTGTTTAGCTCTGTGTTGCTCTTTAATACGTAAGCTTTTCACTCCTTCCAAATGACTTCTTTCTAGTTAAAGAAATTGCAGGCTCCATATTGGTTTAAATTTTGTAAATGGGAGATGTTCATTTTATTTTCAAAGCTCCTACTTCCCCCATTTCAAGCACCCACCCCACCTGTTAGAACAGTTAGGATAAAGCTTGGATAAATCGAGAGAAAAAGAGTAGAGAATCAATGGAGTTTGCTGGTATTTATCTGAAAACAATTCCTCTGTTACAAAGAAGAGTGGAATGATAGAAACTCAACAAAAGAACAAAAGATACCAAGGCTGCTAAACAACCTCCACGGGACCAGCCCTAACAGAATGCTCTGTCCAAAACAATAATAATGAAAAAGATACTCTCCCTCACTTGTACATGGAATATTTATAAGAAATTCTGTAACTAACTCTGCACACTCTGAACACGTGTCTCCTGCCCATTTGCTTCTGTTGATGCATTGTTTTTCCTCTTCCTTGAATACAACCAGAATGGCTTTGGGCCCATAGTAAGAGTTCTATCACCACCCCAATAGAACCAAGTGGTTTTGTTCCATTTGTTTTTTTGTCCGTGACTTGAGTATTTCTAAAAACTTCAGCTACCAGCAATGACTCCGTCCCTGTTTGTTTACAGTCAATATTAAAGTCTTGAACTGTGTAATTGTCATTCCGGTGGTCTGCTATGTTATATTCAGTTCTGAGTGGTCCATGAGTTGCCTAATTTAATTGCAATAAAGAAATTATTTTGTGCTAATTACTTTTCTTTTCTCTCGCATTATGTAGGAGAAGACAATTGGCATGTTTACCCCATTTGTTGAGTGATCAATCACACAATCTGAATCAGTCTGAGTTAAACTGATCACCAGAAAGATTCTGAAACAACGATTTACTTGGTGCTTTTCGTGATTCAATGGTTAGAGTTTAGCAATTGGTATGGGGCTGCTGTTCTCTTGAGAAGGAAAACCAGATCAAATTTTGTATTGGATAGTTGAATAATTTGTACTATATTCTCCATTTTTTTTCTCTAAAGCTAAAGCCTTAAGCTTATTATATTAGGCATTTGTTTGCCTAGATTGCTGTTATACATTGTTTACAGATTCTTTACACTTCAGCAAAAATTGTTACATGAGAGAAAAAGGTCTGCTTGTTTGTGATTACTAAATGTGTTTGTGTACGATATTTTGAGTTTGACAATTACTGCCACTGGTAATCTGAGTTAAAGGGTTGCTCTAAAAATGAAAAACCTTTAATGATGGCTCATGGCCTCTTGGGTTCGCGCTGCCTTTTTCAGAATTGTTTCTCTTGCCTCTTTGGAGGTGATAGGTAATAGGTTCTAGGTATTTTTTTTTTTCCCCATTTATTAAAAAAGTAGAGCGTATATGCAAATTTGGTTTTCAGGTCGATAATATTTAGTTTAAATTATAATTTTATCTTTTTGTTTTTATTTAATCTATATTTTTATTGTTGTAGTATTTTTGAAATAGAATTTTTTGTTTCTGAATTTTGTTTCTGTAGGATGTTTTTTCCTTTTAAAAATTTACCATAATTTCTTTACAAAATGACATGATTACCTCTAATATTGTTTTTAAGAGTTCAAGGATTAAAAAATAAAATTAATTGTCTTCTTCCTTGAGACCATAGTTTTTAATTGAAGTAGAATCTTTGAGACGAGTTTTTGATTGCTATCTTCAAACAAGCCGTCCAACCAACGAGGTGATGGAAATCGATGATGAAATAAAGGGACAGTTTCATTGCGAATTCCAACAACTAAGGCTTAGAGATGCTGACTGGTTTTTGATATTTTCTAACCAAAACATGCATCATCCAGCATATATTTGGACTCCTAGAAATACCTTATTTACTCCATTTGATGGTTTGAGGAAAAACTATAGTTTTAGAGGTAAATTACTAAGGTGATCCTTGACTAACAATAGGCCAAAAAAGGTAAAACTATTGTTTGGTTCTCAAATAATAAATGGGTTACATGAAGCTTAAATTATTGTTTGGTCCTTAAACAATGATAGGCAATCATGTCATTTTTAAGATATCAATGGAAAATTAGTATAACATTGATATAATTAACTTTTTTACAAAGGGATATTTATAAAAGCATCTATGAGTTTTTGCATATTCTATATTTTTCTCCTTATTTATTTATCTTTTTTGACAAAAATCTCCCTGTTTATAGAATCATTTTCTACCTCATAAGTGAAAGTTTTTGCAGCCCCTGGAAGGCATATAATAG
>CATIWJ010071121.1:0-12205 GCA_949640765.1 Croton laevigatus | reverse complement strand
GGAAGGTTGGTGTGAATCCATTCACCTAGCAAATTTTCCTAATAATCAAGTCTACTTTAGTCTTCTACATTGTTTTATTTATTTTTGCCATTAAGCATTGTTTTATTGCTGAACGGAAATTTGTATTCATCTTGACTTTATAAATTTTGATTTCAACACCAAATTATTAGTGCCGTACATGGGTGGTTAGCAGTTGTAATACGTAAGCTAGTGCTCCAATTTGATGATTTGGAATATTCTATGCAGATTGCCAGCGACCTACGTATTTTTTGGGAAGAAGCTAGCGGAAAGCTAGTGCTAACTGTTATTAAACTAGTTTATTATATTTATTTTTATTTAGTATAAAATATTAATTAAATTATAATTAGGGTGAGTTATTTGTATCTTTTTTTTTTTTTTTAAGATTAGTAATTTATTTTTCTGTTTAGATTAGAATTCTTACCCTAGTTATATTTCTCTATAAGTCAAGATTAAACTCTACATTGTTATCAATGTCTTCTTGTTAATAACTATCAATATTTTTTAACGTGCCTTATTGACGTAGCGAAAGCTACAAAAACTTGATAAATATATTACTAGGTGTTGAATCGCGTACGACTATCAGCTAGCAATCTTTTAATCCCTATTGAATTGCGCACAATTACTAGGAAATAGGCATCTAAATTCACAAATTTGGGAGAAAAAGAATTAGGGTTCAAAATTCAATAAAACTACCGTCTAATGTTCATAAGTTACATATAAATAGGAAACCCAAAAAACCCTAACCGAAATAATAAAGAAAAATAAAGAAATCCAAAAATTCTATAACAGTAAAAACCAAAAAACGTGATTTTCAAGGCCTAAACGATGGAATTTATCCAAAAAGCGATGAACGTCATGAGCAACCCTGTGAGATTCGATTGTTGGCCCGTTTCCGATAAGAAAAGACACAAAAATCACCAAAATCCGACACTAGAAACTTTTGCGGCAGCTTGGTCGCAAAACTGCCGAATAGGATTATTTGTTAAGATGGGCACTCGGTCCATTTTTTCCAAAAATTACAACTCCATTTCCAATGATGCATCATTCTCGCCAAGGTAGGAAAAATTCGACCTCGAATTTCCAAGAGCTTCATCATCAGAGGAGTCCCCGTGGAAAGGAATTAAATGCTTGACATTGAACACGTCAACTGTACGAATATGGCTAGGGAGCTTGAGACGATAAGCATTGGGGTTGATTTTCTCCGCCACCTCAACTGGACCAATCTTCTTTGCAGACAGCTTGTTGTACTCCCCAGCTGGGAAGCGATCTTTAGTTAATACTGCCCATACAAAATTGCCCACTTCAAACTCCAAATGCCTACACTTTTGATGTGCAATCTGCTTATATCAAGAGTTAGCAGCAGACAGGTTCTCAAAAACAGCCCTGTGAACATTCTGCAAACTTGTTACAAAATCATTAGCCTTGCCATGGATTCTTGTTTTTCTTGGCAGCACCATCTAGTCAAGAGGACCTCATGGCTGGAAAGAATACACAACCTAGAATGAACTGAAACCAGTGCTCCTGTTAACAGCATGGTTATGAGCGAATTCTGCTTGGCACAATTTTTGATCCCAGCTATTCACATGATCTCCCATTAAACATCGCAGTAGATTTCCCAAGGACCTATTCACTACCTCTGTCTACCCATCAGTCTGAGGATGATAGGCACTACTAAAGTTCAGCTGGGTGTTCACCATCTTCCATAGGCTGCGCCAAAAATGGCTAAGAAACTCGGTATCCCTGTTAGAAACTATGGATGCTGGCAACCCATGGAGGCGATACACATCATGAAAAAATAATTGTGCCACGTTAACTACATCCGTGGTTTTCTTGCAAGGGATGAAGTGTACCATCTTAGAAAAATGATCAACAACAACAAAAATGGAATCGTTACCTCTCTGTGTACGTGGTAATCCCAAGACGAAATCCATGCTGATGTCGACCCAAGGTTGCGTTGGGACTGGTAAGGGCATGTACAATCCCGCATTTGTGGCTATTCCCTTGGAAACTTGGCAAATTATACAACTCTGCACATATTTCTCCACATCCCTACGAATAGTAGGCTAGAAATATGAATGTTGAACCAACTGCACGGTTCTATCTCTTCTAACATGCCCTTCTCCGTGTAATTCCTTGATTACCTGCAAACAAAGGCTGCAGTTTGGGATACATAATAGATTACCCTTAAACAGAAAACCCTTATGCCACAAGAAATCAGTTTTTTTTTGCCAACATGTACATCACGCAAGACTATAGAAAAGTAAGGGTCATTATCAAGCAAATCACAAAAAGATTCAAAACCAGGCACCTCTACCCTCATGTTGACCAACAAACAACTCCTTCGTCTCAAGGCATCAGCCACCCTATTTGTAATCCCAGATTTATGTTTTTACCACATAAGTAAATCTCTCCAAATAAGCCACCCATCTTGCATGGCGAGGAGACACTTTATCCTGCTGTTGTAAATGTCTCAAGGAGTCATGATCTGTATACAACACGAATTCTCTGTGAAACAAGTAATGAAGCCAATGTCTAATAGCTTGCACCACCGCATAAAATTCAATGTCATAAGTGTTGTAATTAACTTTTGAACCAGACAACTTCTTACTAAAAAAGGCCATGGGTTTACCATTTTGACTCAACATAGCTCCAATTCAATGTCATAAGTGTTGTAATTAACTTTTGAACCAGACAACTTCTCACTAAAAAAGGCCATGGGTTTACCATTTTGACTCAACACAGCTCCAATTTCCACTTTAGAAGCATCAGTGTGTAATTCAAAAGGCTGGAAAAAATCTGGTTGCACCAAAATTGGTGCAGTTGTAAGTTGTTTCTTCACCACTTCAAAAGCTGTCTCTGCCTCATCTGTCCATTCGAACCTAACACCTTTCGTACAATCTGTGATGGGAGCCATGATTGTGCTGAAGTTGGCTATAAAACTCCTATAGAAGGAAGTTAGATCATGGAAACTTTAAACTTATGTTAGCGTAGCGGGTGTAGGCCATTTCTTTATTGCTTGCACCTTAGCCTCATCAACCTCCAAACTAGCCTCTGAAACCATATAACCCAAGAACAACACCTTAGGGGTCAGGAAAACACACTTCTTCAAGGCATCAAAGAACTTTTCCTTGCAAAGCACACTAGAAGCCTCTCTCACATGCTACAAATGCTAATCAGTGTTAGCACTGTATATCAGGATGTCGTCAAAATAAACCACAACAAATCTGTTACTAAAAGGCCTCAACAACTGGTTCATCACACATATAAATGTACTAGGGGCTTTAGACAACCCAATGGGCATCACAAGCCATTCATACAACCCTTCCTTAGTTTTAAATGTTGTTTTCCATTATCCCCAGGCCTAACCTGAATCTGGTAATATCCACTCTTCAGATCAAGCTTAGTAAAAATTGTGGCACCACTAATTTGATCCAGTAAATCATCAAGGTGAGGAATAGGAAATCTGTACCTCATAGTTATTTTGTTTATGGCTTGGCTGTCCACACACATCCGCCAAGTGTTGTCATTCTTTGGTACTAGCAAGGCAAGCATTGCACAGGGACTCATGCTCTTTCTGATTTGTCCTTTTGCAAGTAGCTCCTCCACCTGTCTCCGTAGCTCCTCATGCTCGCTGGGACTTATCCTATAGTGTGGTCTGTTTGGTAAAGCCACCCTAGGCACCAAATCAATATGATGCTATATGTCTCTCAATGGGGGTAAACCATATGGAAGTTCATCAGGGAACAGATCGCTAAATTCTAGCAGTAATGGAGCCACCATGTCTGGTATCTTGCTGGAATCTGCCACCTCCTTTCCCAACAACATATACCCTATGTCTGACTGCTGCAATTCCTCATCAAATTGTGCCATGGACGGTAAGGTCTTAGTTTCAGCTGTAGGTTTTACCTTCTCCACAACCTGCTTGCTAGGGTGCAACACATTTTTAACACCTTTATAAACGAAACTATAAGTGTTAGTTCTCCCATTATGATCAACATTCCGATTATACTGCCAAGGCTGTCCCAACAATAGGTGACACGCATCCATGTCAACCATGTCACACCACACCACACCACACATCATCTTTGTATTTCAAGCTAATTGAAAAGGAAATCAGGGCCCGTTTAGACACACTTGCCTCCTCACCTTTCGTAAGCCAAGCCAGCTTATATGGTTTAGGGTGTTTTCAGTTTGAATTTATAATTTCTTGACAGCCTCATCAGACACCATGTTATCACAACTACCACCATCAATAACAAAATGACATACTATTTTTTTAATGGTGCAAATGGACTGGGATATATTACTCCACAGCCAATCAGTCTCTTTAACCACCCTCGGAGTTAAGCAAGAACGCCGTACCACCAATGCAGTCCCGACATCCCCTTCCACATGCAACTCGTCGACTGCCTCTTCATCATACACTACCTCTCCCTCAATTTTTGTGTCATAATCTTCACACTCATCAGTGTCAAGAAACAACGTTTTCTTGGTTGCAGTCTTTTTGCAATTAGCCTGTCTACGGCCAACTTCCCCACATCCAAAGCAATTTATATTGTTGCTACCTGGGGTCCTAGCAAACAGACCAGGTCCCTTGTTGACAATACTACTACCAGTGCTACTACTTGTCCACTTATTCACGCCACTGCTGCTACCAACACCAGAATTCTACACAACACTACTAGTGTGCCTGGACTATTTCTCAACCATCAAAGCCCGCTGGTGCGCTGCAGAGATAAAAACTAGATCCAGCATGTTCATAGTATCTTGGATTTGTGTTTGAAGGCCACCAATATAACGAGCTACCAATTGATCCTCTGTTTCTTGCAACTTATTCATGGCAATTAGCTGGTAAAATTCAGTGGTATATTCATCCACTAACTTAGCATTCTGTTTCAGATTTTGCAAACTGGTATATCAACCTTTGAAAATTGTAAGGTAGAAACTTAGAACGCAAGTGTTTCTTCATCTTCTCCTAGGCCACAATTTTCGTCTTCCCTAATCTGTTCCTGGTTAATTTTGTTTGCTGCCACCATGCTATTGCCCTTCCTCGTAGCTTTTTGGCAATCAAAGGCACCCGCTTATTCTTAGGTACGACTTTAAAGTCCAGAATTTCTTCAACTGTTGTTAACCAATCCAAAAACTTTTCAGGTTACAGGCTGCCATGAGATTTCGAAATCTCAGTTCGCATTCTAGCCTCTCATCATCTGTGATCCTCATCAGGCTCATCCTTCTGTTGCTAACGAGGAACCTCAACTTCCTCATCGCTATTACCATCATCAGAATTTTCCACAATATTATTGTGATTTTATGGAGGGAGATTATTTTCATTCTGATTGGCCAATACAGTAGTCATCCTCTCCGTCATCTGCTCCATCATTAGATTGAATCTCTCATCCATCCTCTAATCGAGTCGCCGTTGTTCAGCTTCACGGGTCATACACATCTTCGAGTCGTTGTTGTCTCCTTCTTGCCATTTTCTTTACACAACCCCAAAGAACGAACCGGGCTCTGATACCAACTGACATAGCGGAAGCTGCAAAAACTTGATAAAAATATTACTAGGTGTTGAATCGCGCACGACTACCGGCTAGCAATCTTTTAATCCCTGTTGAATTGCGCATAATTACTAGGAAATAGGCATCCAAATTCACAAATTTGGGAGAAAAAGAATTAGGGTTCAAAATTTAACAAAACTGCCGTCTAATGTTCATAAGTTACATATAAATGGGAAACCCAAAAAACCCTAACCGAAATAATAAAGAAAAATAAAGAAATCCAAAAATTCCATAATGGTAAAAACCGAAAAACGCGATTTTGAAGGCCTGTTTCTGATGAGAAAAGATACAAAAATTACCAAAATCCAACATTGGAAACTTTTGCGGCAGTTTGGCAGCAAAACTGCCGAATGAGCCTATTTGCCAAGATGGGCCCTGCAGTACATTTAAAAAATAAAGGACTATATGTTTGTTAAAAAGGAGTTTGTAAAGAAAAAAAAAGTATTTATCACTAAGAATGTTTATCAAAGTTTGTGCTTATTTATAGAGAGTATAAGATACACGATAATAATTTATGATATTTTTATTGGAGTTGGTTGGTGACTATGATAAATAGCTAATAAAAAATTAATCTGTTTGTTTGACCTAACTAATGAATAACTATAACTGCGATAATGATGGATGTCGAAACCATAAAAAAAAAAACTTGCTCTTCCAAGTTAAAAAAATACAACAATTTGTAAATAGGGTGAGAATGGTCGAACTTAAGGGATTAGCCTTGCCCAAGGGTAACCAGAACTGAAACAGAAAATTGGAAACTTAAAGTAAAAATGAGGAATTTTCAAACTTAATTGTTAAAAACTAAAATAGACAGTAAAATAAAATAAATTTTGAAAATCAATGGGAAACAAACTCAGTCAAAGATAATCCGTGGTATGAAGTTCATTAAATTGATCATCGACTTTATGATAACTCTTCAATTAAATATCACAGACAAGTTATTGCCAGAAAGAACGTCGATCCAACCAATCTTTTCTTAATTTTATGTTATTAAGATACGATCTAATAATAACCCATAATCAACAAACAACTCTAATTACGACGAAAGATTTAATTTGCCAATTGCATTAAAAACTAGAAAAACCTTGCCCTAACCAATAAAAACTACAAGAATTTATTTAAATTAGATTATGCATTCACTTAATATAACCCAAAAGTCTAGTTACAATCAAATTATATCAATCGCCATTTATATCAATTCGACTAAATAATTACGGATTTAGCCTGGTTGATTAGCTATGTAAATTTCTATTAAATGAACGACGGGCCCTGTTTGATCAAATAATAGAAAAAAACTAAGGATATATTTTCTCAATAAGCCACAGAAAAGATATAAATGCAAGATCAAATCAAAGAGTATTAAAGTACATTAAGGTCTCACAATCGTAAGGAACTTCAACCTTGAATTAACCCTTAACTGAAAAAGGGGAGGGTCTAGCATTTAATGGCTATGTAGAAAACAGAGAAAAACTCTAAAAATGTAATAATGAGTAGGCTGTTCCAGAATGCCTTCCAAAAGACCTAATTTGAAATTGTTCAAACCTCATTCCTAAGCAATAATTTAAGCATAAAACGTCTGTAGAAGTCATGGGCCAGCAGCTCAATTAATTTCAACCGGCAATACTTCCTCTATCCATTAGCCTTGCCCAAGTGATGTAGAAGCAAACACAAAAAGATTAAAGATAAATAAAATCCATGTTTAGTCTAAAAATGCCTAAGAACTTTGTAGACCCAGAGAAACTCACTCTAGAAAAGAAGTGTTTAGTCATTAAAAAACCATCTCAAAAAGTCTCCAAATTACATATAAATAGTGAAAATAAAAAAACCCTAAGCCGAAACTTAAAAGGAAAGTAAAACTCGAAATTAAAGTTTATTGTCGAAAATAGAAAATCGCCAATTCAGAGGCCCAATATGGAATTTGGCCAAAAAGCAATGGACATCACAGCCAAAGGCAGTGGGTTTCGATCGTTGGCCCGTTTACAATGAAATTAGGCTCTGAAATTTCAAAAATCTTACACCAGTGCCCTTAGCGGCAAACTTGTTGCAAAACCAATGAAATGGGCATTTTTTTAACAAATGGGCCTAGGCTCTCCTGCGGACCGACCTACGATCCCACCTCTTCATAAAATTCAATTCCGCTTATAATTCTGCATCACCAAGGCTAACTGCTGGCAGCGTCAAGAACGTCCAAATAGCTTCTAGCTTTATGTCCAATGCTCCAAATTTCATTCAATTATGCTCCAAATGCTTCCTTTTAGTCAAATCCAATAATTCCTAATCAAAATAAAAAAAAACTAAATAAAATCTCACAATTACACAATTAAGCATAGTAATTATCAAATAAGCACAAGATCAGAAACTAAAAATTTGTTGGAATTGCAAGCTATCAGGTAGGAGTTATTTTTGTTTTGTTTTATGGAGTAAATGATAAAATAAATAATATATTTTGATAGAGTTAAATATATCAGAGGTTTTTAAAATAGTTAAATCTAAAAAAGCAAGGGTATAACAAGAATTTGTTTGAGTGAAAAGCGTAGAGTTTATGTTAGGAACAGGGTATCAGCTTCTTAAGTCCAGTAGCCTCCTTTTACAATAGTTGTTTGCTAAATGGAAAGAAGGAATTGGTAGATAAGAAGAAGGATGCAAGTTAGAATAAAGAGAGTTTTGGATGCCATTCCTGAAAGATTTTTTTTTCTAGGTGGGGGAGAGTGAAAGAAGGATGGTGACGTTGCCAAAAAATTTTCGTCGGGGGTCCAATTTATGCACAATGATATGATATGATATGATATGATATGCATATAAAGATAATCCAAGAAACATGATAGAGGATAAGAATAGAATTGTAATAATGATCCATGCCAAGTAATTAACTAATAGCAAAACACTACAGCTATAAAATCTCAATAAGCACAAAAGCTGGGAGAAAATGAACATTCAAAAAAGAAAGAAAATGAAATGTAAAAAACTTTGATTAAATATGAGACTTATGACAAGAACAAGTCATATGGTTCAGCAAATCCACGGTTCCCTATCAAGTGTATGAACAGGGCAAAGAAAACCCCAAGATTTGTATTTGTGCAAACATAAATATATAGCCATACCATTTTTTCCAGGTGCAAAAGTGAAGAATAAATGGAAACATAAAGAATTTTATTTAAAAAAATCCATCCAAATTTCACATAAATTAAGAGTAGGTGCATACTTAGGTAGCAACTTCTGCACACTTGTAGTGTGCAACCCAGCAAAGGAAGCCCCTTTGTGCATAGACCAAAAAAAAGAGAAAAAACATAAAAAATTGAGCCTCTCTGCTTGAACTATGTAACCAGCTTTACAGTGGAGAACAACAAACCCCATTAATGAAGCATATATAAGAGACATTAATAAATCATGTGCACGATAAACCAATTGAAATTTTCTTATAACTAGCAAAAACAAACATGAATTTATTGTAAAGGCAAGAGTTTGGTTAGAATTCAAGCAAGAAAACAAGCATGATGATTGAACTATTCATACGAGCTAATTCAATGAAACACCCATGGTGGATGTATAACATGTATCAACTATCATGTAGGAAGGTTTATAAGTGCATGTAAAATGCATAACTTTAACCATATTATACGCAAGTGAGACACCAGTATAATTATCAACTTCACAAATCAAATTCATAACTCAATTGAATATAATTCCCCTAAATGACATTTAAATTTCAATTAAATCTGCATCTAATTCATAAATTAATTGAACAACTAAACTAAACCGTAAATCTAAAACTTATAAAAGTCTCTTTTTTCAACTCTCTCTAAACTTTTCTTTTTAGGTTTTGTTCTTATTTGTGGCCGCCGCAGATGCTTTCATCGGTGGTGGCCACCCCATTTTTTCTCTCCCGTTAATCTAATAACTATTTGCCTATGTCTTTCTCTTTGAAAGAATAGTGCAATTTTTTGCCTTTGTGTAAATCTTAGGGCTCATCCCTTTCTCTAGGGTTCATACCTCTCTTTAGGGTTCATCACTTTTTTATTTTTTTTTGTTTGTTTTACTGATCTTTATTTAGTTTTGTTTGTTCTAGTTGTTTTATTTTTATTGATCTTTGTTTCATTCATGTGGATATGCTGGTTTCTTTCCTTCTATGGGTCCTTATGTCAAGCCGTCGTGTCCTTTGTGTTGCTACCTTCTGATCTTTATCTTACCCATCTAAAAATCTGGATCATACAACCTGTCTTCAAACCCTTCTTTTGATGTTTTATATTACACGTGGGAATGGATAGGGCTGGAGGCTTATACAATGGAATGATTGGAGCTGAAGGGGAAGGAGGCCGGGTCTGTTTGTATTGTTCTTTGTTTTGTGTTGTTTTTGCTCTGCTAGATACCATTGACAGAGACCAGATCAGGCTTAGTCTGGTTGACGACACAAGTTACACTCCAACTATTTGATAAAATGCCTCAAAGGCAATTCACTTATAGCTTGTGGGGTGGCCACACAGCTAGCTTGCGGGGTAGCCACACAGCTAGCTTGCTATCTCTTCATTTTTTTGACTTCTGTTTTTATGTTTTTTCATTTTGTTTCAGTTCTTGTAATTTTCTTAGTCCTTTGGTTGGCTAGATGGTCTTAGAAAAATGAGTTGTACAGTTTCTAAGTAAGTAGTCTTACCGACAATTGCTGTACTTCTGATTTTTTTATTCTCGTTATAAAACTTCGAACAGGCCTAGTTTTCTATTGCGACTAGTCTTTTTATCAAAATTTCTATCAATGATCCTAGTAGTGCGGCTTGTTCATCCATCAATATTTAGTTATTCCAATGTTTCTGTAGTTTCAGTAGCGACAAGTTTTGTGAGAGACACATTATTCAGAAACGTTATGGCAGACAATCAACTTTTTTCATCCTATTTCAAGTATCAATATTTTATCCTGGAGATCAATTTCTTCTGTCAATATCTGAAGATCCTCCTCAAACAAAATATTTTAATTTTCTATTATTGTATTTCGTATTTCTCGTACGCGATTATTATGATATCTATTAATGAAATACAATTTCATTTTAAAAAATGTATACTCATCGTTTCCAGTGCACAAATCGAAATCCACCACCATCAACTTAGGTTTCTAAGTTCATCTTTGGGGAGGAACTAACGTATGATGGCACCATATTGGGTTTCGAATTCTCGAATTTTAAACACTAACCAAGTAAAGCAATGAAAGAATCTAATGTTTAGAATCGCAGCCTTCTTTTGGTACATAACTTCAACAACTTTCATTTTCGTCCATTTTACACGTTAACTGCAAAGAATGGATAACTTTGCAACTTCGTATACCCTATAAAACAAAACTACACAACTTCCAACTTCTTATCAAGTAATTTTAAATTAAAAAAATAATCGTCTAATCCGTCCGAATCAGGATTTGGTAATTACGCTGGGTATGAAAACATTGCTATTAGCTGCAATCTTCAAAGCATCATCAACTTCTGTTTTGTTAACAAAAGAACCCTTTGGGTGATGAATTTACTAAATGGAATTTGAAGGGAAGAGAATTTAGGAAGGAAAATAGCACCACTACTTTGTAGTTAGAAAAGAAACTCTTATATTAAGCTTTTAGTTTAAGATTTCTTACAACTTCTCTACACCCATTACAATGGCCTAGTCTCCCTATTTATAGTTCTCAATAGAACATTCAAGACAATTCTTACATCCTATATCTAGATATTTCTAATGTCTAAAAATTTCTGGTACATATTTTACATAAATATTTCTAGAAAACTAGATATTTCTTAGACTCTTCTACTAGCTTCTTTTATCTTCCTTTCTAGAAAATGGGCTTGGACTCATAATTAAATATTAATGGTCCAACTTAATATTTTGGATAGACCAAAATCATTAATTGAACCAAATCAAGTTTAGTTTTTAACACCCCCTTTTAAACTTGATTTAGTAACTCCAAGCATTATCCTTAATCTTGCAAAGTCTTCTCCCTTAAGTGGCTTGGTAAAAATATCTGCAACTTGATCTTGCAATCTTGTATGCTTTAACTCAACAACCTTCTTTGCCACACAATCTCTGATGAAGTGATACCTTGTGTCGATGTGTTTGCTTCGATCATGGTAGACTGGATTTTTCGCTAAAGCAATGGCTGACTTGTTTTCCACATAAATCACTGTTGCTTCTTCTTGTGGCATATTCAAATCCTTCAGCATGTTCCTAAGCCAAATTGCATGACATACACATGATACTGCAGCCACATACTCTGCTTCACATATAGATAGGGTCACTATAGGTTGCTTTTTTGAAACCCAAGTGAATGCAGTGTTGCCTAGAAAGAATGAGAACCCCGTAGTGCTTCTTCGATCATTTAAATCGCCACTCCAATCGCTATCACTGAATCCTACAAGCTTGAAGTCTTCAGATACTGAATAGAATAAACCAAAATCGATTATACCTTTGATGTAACGAAGTATTCTCTTGGCGGTCTTCAAGTTTACTGATGTAGGCGTTTCCATGAAACGGCTGACAAGTCCTACAGCAAAGAGAATATCTGGCCTTGTACAAGTTAGATATCGTAAACTTCCAACAAGACTCTTGAAGTGAGTTACATTCACAGCTTCTCCTTCGTCATCTTTCGAGAGCTTTGCTCC
>CATIWJ010071114.1:0-30888 GCA_949640765.1 Croton laevigatus | reverse complement strand
ATATCCATACAAGTCTTTAAAAATAAAGTTTTTAAATGTCTGTAAAAGTATTTAAAAGTAAAGTCTTTGAAAGTTATTCAGAAATTTTAAAAACTCTACAAAAAGTCTTTAAAAATCTAAGAATGTCTTTAAAAGTCTTTCTTTCAAAAAATCTTTAAAAGTCTTTAATTCTCATGATTGAATACACCCCCCTTAAATTCTAATGTTAACTACTAACATTACTTTCCACATATTATAAAACACTATCCTTTCTCCGTTTCTTAATTGAAAACCGTGAAGAATACAAAAAAATAAATGAAAGCAACAAATTTGAAGAACACCGCCACAAGGTATGTTTAAAGGCAACGGAAAAAAGGGCTACAAATTGATGAAGAACTATTGGGTTTGTTTGATGATTTTAAATTATTTATTTACATGTATTGCATTGTGGTTAAAGTCGGAGATTGATAGAGCTTTTATTGTTGAGCTGCACCAGAGCAACGAAAACCATGAGTGGTGGGTATAGATGCGGTTTTGAGTAATACATGTATTCAACCATCTTCCTTTTCCTTTTTTTGCCTAATTGGCATCTGAGGCTTGAACATCGCTGAAATCTTAGCCATTAACTTAGCCCTTAAATTCATGATATCTGCAAGTTGATCTTCTTTCAATTTTAACGTTGAATCCGACTAATCAAATGCAGTAAATTGGGCTAACTCTTCGATTTTACTGGAAGGGACAAAATCAATGCGGAGACAAAACACGCAAAGGCACTAGTGGATTTTACGACTTTGCAGGGATTCCAAATCTAAATATCCTGATATTGAGATTCTTTCCGAAAAAGGATTTTTTGTGATGCTCCTGAAAATATTAAAGGCCTGTTCTTTCTGATGATACTTCACATAATTTAATGCTCACATAATTTGATGCTTAAGAGGCTTAATTATGAATTATGAGTTATACCAGGGTGATAATGATTCTCATTTGCGTGATTGTGGGTTTGGTTTGTAGTAATTATATTCATCATAAACGAAACTTATATTTTCTTAAATGATATAAAAACATATGTAAATCGAAGAAATGTGAAAATAACTTGCGGTATTCTGGATCTAATTTGTTGCTCTGTGTATTTTACTCTTTGTGTTTATCAATCAAGAAACGAAGAAAGGAGTGTTTTGGAATATGTGGAATGTAATGTTAATAGTTAGTGGTAGGGTGTAAGTTAATAGGGGTTAAACTTGGGTTAATAGTTAACAATAGTATTTTAAAGAACGTGAATAGTTAGGTCAATTTGGTAAAAAAAAAATTAGTTGCTCTGTTACTAACAAATTTAGCTTTGAAAATAGCGCTACCCTAAATTTACCTGTTTTGCTATTTTTATCCTTTAAAGTTAGAAATAATTCAATTTCTTTTGTTAATACCTTACCATCATCAGGATAAAAGAGTAAATTTACTGCAAAATTATTCCACGTAATTACAAATAGGTTCCTATATTGTATGTGCGAGTATATGGTGATATTGTATACAGGACTCGCATAAATAGGCTAGTATAGGTTAACATAGGTATTATCTTGTAATACTCAATTTGGTGAAATGTGAAATTCAATTTCGTGTTAACAAAAAAAAAAGAACGAATATCATATTATGACATGTTTTGTGAAACAGAGGTAGTTAATTTTCTAGAAGATAAGTCAATTTGAACCAAACAACAATGTTTTCCTCTGAATATAATTAGTCAGTCAATCCCCTCTTTAATTTTATATTTACAAGAACTAACATATTTTTTTATTGGCAAAGAGAAATTATGGTTAATGTGAAGGTATTGTAAGTGATAAAACATAGAATTCCCCTTTCCATGAGAAATAAAAATGGAGAAAGTGGAACAACCACATCAACCTCGCCACCATTTTTTTTTACATAAATATACACGCACACACACAACTCACGCATCCAAAGGGGAGGGGAGCTTCTTTCTATTTGTTAACTCCACCGAGCTTCGAACATGCGTCTCTTTGGCCACTTCTTCCATGCGTTACCACCATGCCACCCTCTCCTCCCTCAACCTCGCCACCTTTCTGTCCTAATAAGACTACATGTTAATTCTTAAGATTCCAAAATCGCAACTGAATGTGATGGAGCCAGCCATTAGAAAAGGAGGAAGAAATTCCCTATTAAGACCAGACCACGTACACATTAAGCTACATGGAATTGAAATATGTTTGAGAAAAATATATAATACGTATGATTTTTCTAATTTTATACTACCTCCGTTTTTCTCATATCTTTACATTTATTATTTCAACAATGCCAATACAAACCCACTTTTCACCAATACCAATACAGAAATAATAATAAATAATTACTAATCCTTTAAAAACTTATTTTTTCACCAATACCAATAAAAAAATAATAATAAACAATTACAAAACTTACTATAAATAAAAACATAAACAACTCAAAAAAACACCCAAAAACAGAAATGTAAACATATCATAAAAACGGAGGTAGTATCATCTAAAACACGCATTAAAAATTAGGATGCTCATAGAGAAAATTGTTAGCAGATTTTGCGATTCCGTAAGCGGGTTTTATTTGTAATAACATTTTCAATTGGATTATATTCTTATCCTCCCTAATTAAGAATTATCGATTTAAATCTCAAGAAATTTTCAAAAACATATAAAAAAAAATAAATCTCAAGAAATGTTTGTTAAGTTTATTATAAATATTTGATACATGATGGACCATTAAGATATTGTTTGTTTATAATAAGTGGCAACAGCATTAATACTGTTATACTAGTAATATGATGGTAAATATTTTCTTTTAACAAATCTCTAAAGGTCTTAAAATAATGGAGCTTAAATTTAGAGGGTGTTTAATTGTTCATCAAAACTGGTGTTTATTGGTTTATTGCCTATATTAAACGGTTTGAACATAAGAAATAATTTGTTTACTTGAGCTAAACTATAACGGAGTTGGCCTATTTATTTGGGATAGATGATAAAGGTTAAAAGGGATAATTTCTCTCAGTTATTTAATATATTTATTTATTAATTAAATTCATATAATTATTTTATAAATTTAACTAATTAATTTTTTAAAATTATTATTTTAATTAACTTTATTAATTATGATTTAAATTATTTATTGATTAAGTAATAAATCAATTTTTAAATTAACTATGTTATTTTTTGATATATAAGTAAAGGTGTCAAAAGCTGACACGACCTACTAACCCAATACGAACCCGACCTGTTAATAGCGAGTTAGGGTTGAGATTCTCGACCTGTTTAATTAAATGGGTCAACACAAACCCGACCTGAAAATAAATGGGTTAGGTTCAGGTTGAAAAACTCAACCTACAAGTCAACATGTATAACCTGTTTATTGTTAATAATAATAATAATAATAATAATAATTATTATTATTATTATTATTATTATTATTTTATATCTTGTATGCACATAAAATTAGTTTTTTTTTAAAAAATACATAAAATCAGACTTTAATATTGAAATCAGGTTATATGGGTTAAATGGGTTAGGGTCAACCTGAAATTAGCATGTCAAATGAGTTTCTGATTGACCCGTTTAACCCATTTATCTTTTTTTTACAAAAAAAAAAAAACCTAAACAGATCAGGTCGACCTGTTTGACATGTATATCAAACAGATCAGGTTATGGTTGAGATTTCTGACCTGTTTATCTAAACAGATCAAATTAGGGTTGAAGGATTTTCAACCCGAACCTGCTTGACACGAACACGAACTCGACATGACACGACCTGTTTGACACCCCTATATATAAGGTTATATTATGCCTTTATAATATATTAAAACATATTTAACGTAAATTATTTCTTTTGAATTTATATAATTATTTTTATTATGAGTTAGGATTAGATTTAATGGGTTAGTTTAGGATTTTTGAAATTATATGAAAGCTTGATATAGCCAAACAAAAATTGCTTAAAAACTTTTACTTATATTGATGAGGTTGGGTCAAGTGGTTAACGCTCTATCACTTGGTGCCGAAGCGTTCGGGTTCAAATCCCCTCTCCCCTTTTCCTCCCCCACTTGTTACCCAGGGGAAAAAAAGCAGCATAAAATAAAATTTGATAATAAATCCGCAAATTACTCATAAATTATAATGAGCCCCAAAAACCTCTAAAAAGTAAAACTATAAAAATTAGTATTTTAAAAGATCATCCTAACTGTCAAAAACGACCTTTGTAAAATGAAACTATAATGGCACAAACACCTAGTTTTATTTTTGAGTTTTGTTATTATTATAGGTAGTAGTGCTTTGCTAATTAAATTTAAAATTTGATTTTATATTTCTGAGTTCAGTTATTATAGTTAAGAAAGTGACATGCATAACTCAATCAACAAAAAATGAATCTATAATTTATATTTAAACTAATTAGAGATATAAATCAAGATCTTTGTTGAAGATTACCTGACAAAGAGACACAAAAATCTTATGCTCATCATTTGTTAACTATAGCAGAATTTTGGTTAACATATACCAGATGATTTCTTGTTCTTCATATATCAAAATCACATAAATTACAATAAAATTTTTTAAAGGGGAAACAAAATTATGAACAAAGATATGGGCAATGATGTTCCCTTTAATGTGAAACAATATATATATATATATTTGTGTTTAAAATATGTTAGCTCACATGGTGCCATGTGAAGTTGTTTTCCCACTATTCATTAAAAAAATACAATTTTTGCATGTAGTGTAAACAACGTCAAGGTTAGTACTATTTGTTAAGATTAACAACAATATCTAAAGTCCTATAGGTTAATATATATATATATATATATAATAATGGTTTATGCTAAAATTTAACAAGTGAATTTTTGTAATTAGAACTCAAATATTATTGTTGGAATTTTATTTGACAACAGCTCGAAATATAGTTTTTAATAACAAAAACGAAAGGGGGAAAAGTATTTATTTACTGTGGTTTACTTTTGTTTTGCTTGCTTCATCATTTATTTGGCTTTCCTCTGCACATCCACAATCTGCTCCGGCACTGGAACATTTTTACCTTTAGACAGTTTGATCAAGTCTAGAGTATGCTGCTGCACTTTGATATCCAAAGTTTATAAAGAAATAGATGCTGAATTTAACACAAGACAATTATTAATTTAGTGCAAGATCAGTTCCAACATCTATCTGTTATAAACTAATGTGTGTATAAGTCAACGAAATTACAAAATTATCACTATTTAGAAGAAAAGATATTCCTTATTATCGCAGTGTGACATTGACCACTAACATATCATACATAAAATGAAAATTCAGTTATTAATTATTTATTGTTCTAATTTTTCATTAGTCACCACATCATGTATTTAAAGTCTATGTATATTTTTTTTTTTCTCTCTTTTCTGCTTAAAGATATACATGTATATTGTGATTCTACCCACATGACCATTTTAATCGTATATGGAGTGTAACTATTATATATTGCCTATGGAATATGCCTATTTATGTAATTAATTATAAAACAACAAAGCAAGAAAAGAAAGGGACAAAATCTTCAATCAAGTATGTATGAAACTAAAATAAGCTTTTCATAAGAAAACAAATTAACCAACCCATGATCTTAGATTCCATCCCCTCCTCATTTCTTAATTGTTTTCCCATTATTATTAATATACATGAAAGCAAATGTATTTGAGAGGAATTTGACTATTCATGTCATTTAAAATAATTAAAACCAAACTAAGGTATAAGATTGGTGCCATTAATATATCCAAATTGCATTTTTCAATCTTCATATGCTTTGTAAGTGATATGATAATTTGTATTTTAGCTAACATAAACATGGCATTATTTACTGGTAAGGTAAAATGTATCATGAACATGATTCATGGAAGTTCAATTGGTGAGAGAAGGAAATTTGTGAATTTAGGCCTCAAATGCATGCTGTTGGGCCTATTATCATGGGCCTCAAATATGGACCCAACTTGCTGTACCACTGTG
Organism: Croton laevigatus; assembly: GCA_949640765.1. NCBI lineage: Eukaryota > Viridiplantae > Streptophyta > Magnoliopsida > Malpighiales > Euphorbiaceae > Croton > Croton laevigatus. Next base: position 24,904 of record CATIWJ010071114.1, on the reverse strand, counting down.
GCATTGTTCCTTTCTGCTAGTCCAGCTCTAAACCACATAAGAGGTTAGCCAAAATTGCTTATATTTTACTTAAACTGATTGCTCCACTCTCAAAAAGGATTTATTTAGACTGATTTATAGGATTAGTTTTTATGATCAAATCAAAACGGCAATGATGCAATACAAAATGGAATAATCATTAGCCATAAATGTCAACTGGATATAATTCAATTGGTTTTCTCGTTATTCCGGGTTGTAGGAACCAGAGTTTTCGGTATTATAACGTTATTTCGACTCATTAGTCATGAATAAGAAAGAAAAGAGAAAAGATTTTTTGGTTAGCAAAAAAGAATCAATCTTGATCAAAATGAATGAACAAATTTGGTCTTGTGCTCATGAAATATGCCACTTGATACTTTAACCAAAAGCAAAAAATCAAAATGAACCAGATTTTGAAGCATCTAATATAAGCAATTAGCAACAAGAAACTGGGAGTTTTCAATGTGTGTTTTTTTGAAACTAAATTGTTGTCTAAATGCAATTAACCTATTTCTCCTGCTGCACAAAAATTAAAATTATAGGCATTTTATGAAGATTTTGACTGCCTATATAATTCACATGAATCCATGTGAGTCTTTCACCCCACTTGCTTCTTCATAATAAATACACATTTTAATTAGCAATTTTTTTTTTCTTTCAACATCAAAATTGACTGTAGATGAAAATAGAATAGAATCTAAATGTCTAAATTGGGTAATTTTCAGTACTGAGATCAGACCAGACAATTTGGCATCTGCTACATTGGATGCTATATTGTTCTACAACAATCAGCTCTCTTCTCTTCTTTTTACCTTCTTTCTCTCACATTTAATGATTTTCCTTTTTTTTATATAAAAAACCTTGTTACAGCTAATGTTTATTTATTAGGCAAATCTTTGTATTCCAAATAATAAAATTATAAATTAAACTAATATTTTTTTTTCCAAATTATTATAAGTTTTTGATAAAGTTCAATCTGATTCCAATACTCAATACAAAAAATTTGATTTCTCTCGACCACATTGTTAGCATCAATTTCATACTTAGTGAGAGTTACCCACCCTGCTATGCAGTGCAATTTCGCTTCATTAGCAGCCTCCTTATATTAAAAAAAATAATAAAAAGGACAATAAATTTGATTCAAATTCAATTTTCTTACCTAAATTCAGTTCAAACAGCATGATGACCTTAATCCAAATTAATTATTTTAAAATTTTAATTTAACCCTTTTATTATAATTAAAGAAAGTTTACAAAAGAATTGTGTATAAAAAATTAATACAAGTTAGACTGACTTAATTTGAAAAAATTAACAAGAAAAAGAATTAATTAAGGAGCGGCTAAGTAGGACAAAGTTTGTAATCAACTTTAGATTATAAACTAATGAATCATAATTAAGAACAAGGATTAATTAACAGCTCCATGATCACAGATTCCATCTTTTTCACTTGAGCCTCATGTGGTGGGAGCAATTGCATCTATATAATGATTACATTTAAACAGAAGAATTTTGACTGAGTCAAGTTCTCTAATTAGTAATTAATCAAATTTTATAAAAACAAATTAAACATTAAACCAATTTGAAATAACAATATCTTTAGAAGAAGTGAATCCTGACCTCAGAACATGGCATGTTTTAAGGGAGCTGCTGCTTCCTCTTTTATATATAGATATTTATAGAAAGTAAAGAAACTAAAGGTAATATTCTCTTAACTGCAAAATTGTCATATTCAAAAGTTGAATTATGAACTGCTGCAATCTTTTCCTGCTAATGCAAGAGAAGACAAATTAATTAATTAATTAATTGTTATAATTATACTTTTGTAAATTATTCATTTTTTTTAGATTTAATTCAAGGAATGTAGCTAATAATTTGTCATAAATGAAAAGATTTTTCCCAATTCTTTGTCTAGAATTTGTTGTAACCAAGAAATTCTAATGTCTGCAATATGTTATGTTTAAATTGGACAAAAATGAGTGAAATTGAAGCAAAATGCTTAAAAATCTTTGTATTCTAAATGATTTAAGACTAAATGCAATTTCAAAACCAAATCTTTGATCAAGAAAAATGAAAGTCTAATTATAAATGTTGATTTTTGTTCCCCAAATCCAAGCATTATGTTTTCATAATTAGCCTTAATTATTATTATTATTATTATGCAATTAGCTAAGACATGAAAAGATTGCTTTCTGCAATTTGCTTGCCATTGTCCTTTTCAAGACCTAATTATTGGGTTTGGGTATATATATATAATGCTAAGGTTTTGTTTTCTGCAGCAACTTATTATTTATTTTATGCCCAAAAAAAAAAAAAAAAAAGTTGAAAATGCAAACTATTTCCAATGCCATTAACTATCAGTCAAAGTTGCAGAAAATAATACCTTCAATCATTTGATTTAGTTTAGTCCGAAATATATAAAAAACATAGGCAAGAAGAAGAAGAACCCAAATTCAATTGTATAAAAATGAAAGAAATGTCCAATGTTCTTATAACATTTGTATAAATTAGTTATGAATTATGCAATTTTGAGGTATATGTTGAAGTGGGTATTGACTAGATTGTTCATATATAAATATATGGAGGTTTTGTTTGGTTCACATGGAAGCATGTGAAGCTGAAATTCCAAAATTTTTATAGAGTGAAATTAAAATTAAAAGTTCCATAACCCTAATTAGGGTTCCAAAAGGAAAAAGATAAAAAATGAGCCAAGCTATATACCTATATGTATCTTTTAGCCTAACATTTTGGTTTAAAAATGAACGAAGGCATCTTAATATGATATATAATTCCAAGAGGATAACATTTTTTCTGAATTTTTTTTTTTTAATTTTGAAAGAAATTTTTTTTCCTAAACTTCTAATCCATCGCTAAATATGATTAATAAGTAAAATAAGATTCTTTGTTGACTAATTAAGCATCCCATGATCCTAGAAACCACTTCCTTATTCCTATAATTTGGCATTTTCTCGTTTTATGCCTTGCTAATTAAATTAAATAAATAAGTATACTAGTTTTATCAATCAAGTTGTGAAGTTTACCTGACTATACATAACATGAAGACTATATAGATAGGGACGGATCTAGAGTAAGTTCTTTTTTTTTTTTTTTTAATGTGTTATTTCCGTTGGAGCGTTATGGTGAAGAATAGGCGATATAGTTGACATGAAGTTTTTAGACGTTTTTGGTAATTATTAAGAGCAATTAGGCATAACTTTATATTAATTAATCATAGAAGCATTTAAGTATGTAATTATAGACAAAACCAGTATTACAACTGAATTAATTTTTTTTATCATTGAATTTATATTATTCTTTCCATCCATATATATAATTGTATTAATTAATCATAAAAACATTTAAATATGCAACTATAGATAAAATCAGTATTACAAACTGAATTAATTTTTTTTTATCATTGAATATATATATTCAATTATAGGTTATATTTTTATTATAAGTTATTTTAATTATATTAGAATTGATTATGAAGAAGAACAAATTATATTAATTTATTACTTTAATGCAAATTTTAAAATAATTTATTAGTTTTTGGTTTGGTCATTAGGTATAAAGAAATTTGGAGATTTCCACGGCCTGTATAGAGTTTTAATGACATTTGAATTTGAAGCAAAAATTTCCACACACCCATGGATATTTCCACGAGTTGTGTTTTTAATTATGAATTATTTTAATTAAATTAAAATTAATGATGAAAAAGAAAATAGAAAACTTGATCGAGTGCTTTTAATTACAGGTTATTTTTAATTATGAGTTATTTTAATTAGATTACAATTAATGAAGGAGAAGAAAAGAGAAGACTTGATAAAGTAGAAAAAAGAAAAAAGACTGTATCATGGTCATTAAAAAAACTCTATAAGCGCTTAATATCATAATTATACATTATTTTAGGTTTATGATACTATATTTTCTATGTTAATTATTTACGATGAATGTATTATTCTCTATATATGTTAGTTTTGTTATAAAAAATATATAATTACTCAATATAATTTTTCCGTGCGTTTTTATAATTTTTAGAGATATGAATATGAAATTTTCAATTGATAATCTGGAAATTAGTCAAAGAGAATTCATGATTATATTTTATTTTTACGAAGCTAAATTTTAACTATTGTTTTAAACTATAGCTTTACACAAATTAATTTAGCACCATACAAAAAAAATTATTAATTTAAAAGCAAGTAAATATACCAATTTGAAAATATAAACCTGAGCTATTGAAATTCGAATTTGTAGTATTTTGTGAAAAAATTTACATTTTAATCCCTATTGCGGAAGGTAGAAGATGAGAAATTTAGGGTTTGATTTTTTTTAGATAGAATGATCCGAAAATTTATATTTTAAAAATTAAAAGACTTGAGAATATATTATGAAAAATAGAAAGGCATGAAAGTATATTTATTAAAACATTAAGGATCTGAAAAATAATCTTCCATTTTAATACAATATAATGTAAGTTTTGATTTTACTTAAAAATCACATTGACCCATATCAATTTATTCCAGTTGTTTATTTTCTAAACTTCTAATCAATAGCTGAATATGATTAATAAGTAAAATAAGATTCTTTGTTGACTAATTAAGCATGCATCCCATGATCCTAGAAACCACTTCCTTGTTCCTATAATTTGGCAGTTTCTTGTTTTATGCATTGCTAATTAAATTAAATAAATAAATATACTAATTTTATCAATCAGGTAGTGAAGTTTACCTAACTATACATAACATGAAGACTATATAGATAGGAAGGATCTAGAGTAAGCTTTTTTTAAAAGTGGTGTTTTCATTGGGCCGTTATTATGAAGAGTAGGTGATATAATTGATCCGAAATTTTTGAATTTTTTTGACAATTGTTAAGAGCAATTAAGCATAATTTTATATTAATTAATTATAGAAGCATTGAAGCATGCAATTATAGACAAAATCAGTATTACAACTGTATTGATTTATTTTATAATTGAATTTATATTATTCTTCTCATCCACACGTATATATTATTCAATTTATTTTTTTTTTATAAATTACTGATTATGTTTTTATTATAAGTTATTTTAATTATATTAGAATTAACAATAAAGAAGAATAAATTATATTAATTTATTATTTTAATATAAATTTTGCGATAATTTATTAGTAATTTTATATTAATTAATCATATAAGCATTTAAGTATACAACTATAGACAAAACCAGTATTACAACTGTATTGATTTTTTTTATAATTGAATTTATATTATTCTTCTCATCCATGCATATATATTATTTAATTTATTTTCTTTTTTTAATTACGGGTTATTTTTATTATAAGTTATTTTAATTATATTAAAATTAATGATGATGAAGAACAAATTATATTAATTTATTATTTTAATATAAATTTTAAGATAATTTATTAGTTTTTGGAGATTTCCCAGACTCATATAGAGTTTTAACGACTTGTGGATTTGAAAGCAAAAATTTAGCCCAATTCTTTATTTTCAATAAAAAAAAAACCAATCAAATTGAATTTTTTTTAAACAAATTGATATTATTATTATCTTTTTTCTAATCCAGGAAAAACTTAGCTGGTGTAATTTTTTAGCTCCTAAATAAATAAAGAAAAAGGAAACTTACCTACCTAAACCATGAGAAATAAGTGAAAGAACATGCAATAGCTCAAATACAATAAAAGTAAAATAATATTAAGCACTAGAAAATGAGAAGAACTCTTAAAATGGTAGGCTAAAAAACTTTATTGAATAGTAGTCCATTTTTTCTTAGCCAAAAAATTAGCTAAATGGTTTTTGTTCTTACTAATTTGAAAGAAGGTGATGAAAGGCATTGACCCAATAATACTGTCCAATAAATTAAAATCATCCCACCAAAACCAAGATCTTTTGTCTGACTCCAAAATCCATGTAATAATATTATAAAAATCTGATTCGAGGATTAAAGATAAGTGTTTAAAAGTAGATGAAGCGTAAATCTTGATAACTTGTACGATGACAACCAATTCTACTCGATTAGAGTCTAATATAACTAGATGATGGTGAAAGAAACAACGGATTTGACCAGTATCATCTCTAAGGATACTTCCTGCGCCTGAAAGTCTTAGTTTACCTTGACTGGAACCGTCCACATCAAATTTTGGATACCCTAACGGCGGCAGTTCTTAACATAGTGCAAAAATTCAAATTTTTATATAGGTTTCTATAATCCGAAGAAAAAGAAGCAAAAAGTGTTGGAAAATAAGACCAATCACTTAAGAAAATTGCTTTTTTTTTTTTTTTTGTCTTTAGTTATCCCCAAGGTTTAAACCCATGACCTTTTAGTCTTTGGTGACTTACCTCACCACCAAGCCAACCCCTTGGGTTGCTGATGCAAGTAGTTTAATTCTAATAATCTCAAGACTTCTTTTTTGATAGAATCAATTAGTTCTATCTCTGAAATGAGGGTATCTTCAAAGACTTAATTTTTTATTTAATCCACGATATAAAATTTAATTTAATATAAATATTAATTATTTTTTAAACCAAATTTATTAAACCAATTGTTTTACTATTTTTCAAACCAAATTTATCAAACCAATTATTCTACTATTATTTACATAATTGTTATAGAGGATTAATTATTTTAATTTGTTCATTTTCACCTAAACTTTTAAAATTTGTTCCAAATTTTGATATAATATATTTTTTTCCTATTCTGAATAAAGTATAAAAATTTGGACAGATTTAAAATTTTAAAATAATAATTTTATAACTATAATATAAACAATTATCAAAATAAAAAATATTATAATCTAATAACGAGTAATCTCGTGCTTCGAAAAAAAAAATATATATATATATATAAGTAGCTAGTGGCAAGACCCTGAAGCTAAGGGCAACAACCGGAGTTTATGAGATGCTAGTAAAGGTGTTTCGTGCATTAAACGTAGTGGATTCCGCTAAAACCGAAATCGAATCCGTTTGAGGCAGGAGATGTTTTTGTGGAAATGGCGTAAACCAAATTTGAAGAAGAAGGGGTGGCCGCACCCTCAAATGCAGCAGGAGAGGAGCGAGAGGGGACAATCTACCCCGATCCAATCGAAGATCAATTAGCTTGGTATCCCCGCTTATCCGAACCCATCCTGGACCATGCACTTAGTAGTAGTGAGTGAAACTTTTAGCGAGTGTAGCCGCTTATGCTAGACGTAAAACTCCATAATTGCTTCACGCTGACTTGATCTAATCTTTTTAATACTAAAATTCCATAATCGTGAACATGGCCTTTGAAATTGGGAAGCAAATTTGTTTGAGAATTAATTATTCAACAGGACCCAATAAGCTACCAAATTTCCTGCTCCTTGCCTCTTGGTCTAGCATTGTCCAAGGTTTCAACAAAGCAAAAAGAAGCTCATGGCTTTGTCCTAGTTCATATATGATATATTTCTATTGTATTTTTCCTCCACTGGAAATGGATTGTGTCGAAAATTGACATGTCTTAAAGTCTTAATACACTTAATCAAAGCCAAAATCCAACAACAACACAAAATAAATCCATTTCATAAATAAGTACATTCGATTGGGACAAATTGAAACTTTAGGCCCAAGTATTAAGGTACATTTCAATCCTTGAAATGTTCATTCATTTTTCACTTGTTAATTTATGCTCTTTCTCCAAAAATGTTTAATTAATAGTGTACTTTTTGTCTTGTTAGGGTCAGGAATAACCAGATTAGCAAGAATAAGAACAAATTATTTGATAATAGAATGCTCCATGCTACACGTTAAAATATATAGTTTAGTGATAAGTGCAGTATAACTTAATAAAAAATATAATAATACTAAGAATATATCTATTGATAATGGTTATGAGAATATATATTAACCCAGAGTCTTTATGGGAATGTCTGGCTTGAGATTTTATGTAATCTATTAGTAAAACTTACTTTTTTAGGACTACAATTTCATTTAGGTTAAATTGGCCTACTTATTGGAAGATATTTCTTTAATGTATTGAGTTAGTATGAATTTTTGTGGTAAGAGTTTATCCAATTCTAATTTTAATTGTTCAAATTTAATTTTCATAAGTTTTAGGTTCTATTTACACCAATGCCCTCCTCGGTAACTTAAAAATAAATCTCCACATTAGAAAAATGATAAGATTTTTCGGAAAATTTTATCAAATCCAAACATATATTTGATTGTCAAGCTGCGGAATCAGATATTATTTAGCAGATTTTCTATTTCTAGAGAATTTACAATATAATGCTTACATTAAAAAATATTTTATGATGGTTATACATTAAATTGTAGATTTAAAAAAAAAAATTAAAGATTGGAAGGGATTGAATTGAATTATCTTTCAAAATTCAACCTCTATGAACATTCAATCACACAATCATTGATATATCCGATTTTGCAAAATACATTAGTGGCAATCTCATTCTCTGGTAAAAGTTGAAATTAAAGATGCTCTTAGAGACATTATATTTCCATCTTGACTATTTCTATCCTTTATCATCTATCTTTCGTTGGTATTCATCTCCATATATACCATTTGTAAACACTAATTTTTTCGAAAAAATATTTGTAAACACTAATATAAAGACATACAACTCTCATTATATTTATATTTGTAGTTAACCATATAAATCATAAACACAGTTCTCTTTTTAGTTATTTTATTTTCTTCGAAGTTTCACTTTTGGTAGCCCGTTCCCTCACCGCAATAGCTTGGAATATTTCCATTAATTTTTTATAAGATAATTACATATGTATTTACTTATAAAATATAATTGAAAAAAAATATATATTTGAACATCAGAATCAATTTGAAATCTGATCATACAAAAATTTCAACATACAACAATTAATTTTGCATAAATTGGATATTTCTAGAAAAAACACTTAATTCCAAATTAATGAATGTGGCCAAGCCAACGAACCATGACCAACTGACATGTGAGGTTTTTGCCTTTTTTCCTAATTTATTATTTGTCTTGCATTGAAGTACTTCTAATTTATTTATTTTTATTAATAATAATGCTCATGTATGGAAAAAATAATAATAGTGATATTTGGTAGTAATAATAAAAAAATTATAGAAAATCACCTTTGACTGTTATACACGTGTTAACGGAAGATTCCCTCTGATGCATTGAGTTGACCATTGACCGTGAGAAGAAACACAAAGCTGCTATTTTGGCGACCGACACGTGTTATAAAAGACATCAAAAGTTGGGCCCACGCACACAGGAACTTGTGATCATGTGCACCAAAACGTTCCTAGACTTTAGCATTCAACAAAAACGATAACGTTCACATTTTGGCATAACATAAATTCATAATTTCTGTCATATTATTTTTTTTTCGAATGTCAAAATATTCATTAAATGAAATCCGCCTATAACAGAGAATGGATTAAAACAGGGGATCTAACGACCACTCCCCAACAATTATCGAAGAAATCACAGCTCTAGCTAATGTATGAGCAATACGATTCGCAGACCTCTTAACATGAACAAATCTAACATCTCCTAACTATTGAGCAAGAAAAAAACAATCTTCTAAAATTAAACCAACTCTATTCTGAAAAACTTGCGAAGCTGACAACGCATCAACTAGTACCTTGGAATCCAATTCCACAATTACCTTTCGGAATCCCAAATCTTTTAGCCAAGACAACGCTTCCCGACATGCCATTGCTTCAGCTTCCATTGCCGATGTTGCCCCGACCAATAACATGTTCTTTGCTCGCTGGAATTCTCCAAATTCATCCCGAATTATTGCTCCAAATCCAACATAGAATCCATCATTAAACCAACCTGCATCCACATTACACTTAACAAATGAAATAGGCGGTGGAACCCAATTATCACCACTTTGAACTGAATTTACATCTGATGCATTAGACACATCATGCAATTGATCACATAAATTAGCCAATTGCCATTCTTGAACTGCATCAATCGATCTACGCCGAATATCCTCCACTTTCACCGCCTCTCCCCTCCATATCAACCCATTCCTTGCTGTCCAACAGCTCCATGCACCGGCCACCACCTGTATTTTTTGATTTGCAGTTAAGGATCGGTAATATAACAAAACCCAATCCAGCAGTTCAGTTTGTTCATCCATAAAACTAATAGCAGGTATATTATTCCAAAATTCTCTTAATGATGAACATAAAAACAGAGAATGGATTATAGATTCTCTCATACCACCACACATTACACAATCTCTATCAATATTCAATCCCCGCCGCTGTAAATGAATCTTCACAGGCAACAAATCCATAACAGAACGCCACCAAAAATTACGAATCCTCGGTGGAACTTTAAGCTTCCATATAATTCCCCATGGCACCTCTGATTGTCTTCCTTGAGTTCTATACCTCTACATCTGCCGATAATATGCACTTTTGACAGTATAACGTCCTTTTTCTTCAAAAGCCCAACAAAATCGATCAGTAACTCTCCGTAAAGAAAGAGGTATCTGACAAATTAAATTCGCATCTCTTGGCTGAAACAAGGATTGAATTAATTGAACATTCCAGTGAAGCCTCCCTGGGATCATTAAATCACTAATTTTCATTTCATTACCACCAGGTAAAATAGATGTCCTAATCCAAGGATTCTCCACATCCGGTAACCATGGCACCTTCCAAATACGACTAGAACCATCTCCAACCACCATCCTTAACCCATCCCTAATTACCGGGATTGCCGCCACAAGACTTTTCCATACATAACTATCATTAGCTTTAATCACACCATCCAAGACCCCATATTCCGGAAAATACCGTGCTTTAAATATTCGACTCACCAACGCTTCTGGTTGAGTAATAAACCTCCATAACGTTCGTCCCAACAATGCCATATTATATTCTTTTATCTTCTGAAAATTTAGACCACCACCTTCTTTGGACAAACACAACTTGGACCAAGTCGTCCAGTGAATACTCCCACGCCCTGAAACATTGTTACCCCACCAAAAGGCATTCAACATCCTCTCCACTACCTCACATGTATCATTAGGTAACAAAAAAATTCCTATAGCATACACTGGTAAAGCTTGTGCCACTGACTTCAGCAAAACCTCCTTGCCAGCTTGAGAGATACCTCTCTTCCTCCAACCCTGTATCCTATTATGCAACTTGTCAATAACAAAAACAAAAGCAGCCTTCTTATTGCGTCCTATAGATGAAGGGAGTCCCATATATTTTCCATGATCAAGAACCTCTGATACATGAAGGATTTGACAAATGCGCTGCCTATCCCTTACTATTGTATTCACACTGAACAATACATTTGACTTCTGATAATTTATTAACTGACCCGATGCCTGTGCATATAGCTGGAAACCATGTTGCAATTGCCGAGCTTCCCCCTCATTTGCCCGAAAGTAAAATATGCTATCATCGGCAAACAACAAATGTGAAATATTAGGAGCACCTGTAACTATTGAACAGCCATGCAGAAAACCACGATCAACCCAATTATTCAGTAAAGATGACAATCCTTCTGCACAAAATAAAAATAAAAAAGGAGATAATGGATCTCCCTGTCGTACACCACAAGAAGGATATAGAATGTCGAAATTAGCATCTTTATGCACAATTTCATAAGACACTGTCCTCACACATGTCATTACCAAATTAATACAACCTTGCGGTATTCCCAATTTAGACATTATCTCCTCAATAAATCTCCACTCCACTCGATCATAAGCTTTAGAAAGATCAAGTTTAAGAGCCGCATACCCACACTTTCCCAATCTTCGACGCCGTAAAAAATGATTTAATTCAAAGGCGATCATCATATTATCCGAAATCAGCCGCTGAGGAACAAAAGCACTTTGATTTTCAGAAATTAATATCTGCATACAACCCCGAAGTCTAGAAACGATACACTTCGAAATTGCCCTCATTATTACATTACACAAAGCAATTGGTCGAAGATCAGTCACACACTTAGGATCCTTAATCTTAGGAATCAAAATAATGATTGTTCTATTCAATTCAGCCGGAATAACACCATTATTTAAACAGAATAAACAAAGCTGCGTAATATCAACTCCCACAATATCCCAATAAGCTTGAAAGAAACCCGGATTAAATCCATCTGGACCTGGTGACTTGTCTGGATGCATGTCAAAGAAAGCTATCTTCACTTCTTTTGCAACATAACGCCGCTCCAACATCTCTCCCATTCTTTCTGTCAGCCTTCGTTGCACACACTGTACTACTGGTTCAGGCACACTCCCTTTAGACTGAAAAATCTGCTGAAAATAGCCATAAATAAGTCCCTCCAAACCTCCTCCCCAAGTACGAGTTACTCCATCATCATCAAGTAATTCTCGTATTTCTTTTTTCCTGTTTCGAAACGTAGCACTTCTATGGAAAAATTTGGTATTAACATCTCCTTGAGTCAACCAATTCTGCTTCACCCTTTGTCGCCAGTAATTATTTTGCTGCTGTAATAAATTCAAATATTCTACATTTAGCTCAGATCTCTGCCTATCAGACTCCTCATCTACATTCCTGGCTAAATGATCTAAATCTCGTCTATATCTCCTCAACTGGCCTTTAAATTGTAATCTATGCTGCTGTCCCCATGCATATAACGCATCCCTGCATGTGTTTAGCTTAGTTAAAACCACCTGTATAGGATCCCTTACCACTACAGCCTCCATCCAGACCCTCAACACTACATCTCTACAATCTGGTATCCTCCTCCAAGCATTTTCAAACCGAAATGTGATTACAGTTTGAGTTCTTTGTTGTACCGAATTTAAAACAAGAAAGGAATGGTCCGAAGATGCAGATGGAACCACAAGCAGTTGCTTATCAATAAAAAGATTCAACCAATTATCATTCACCAATGCCCTATCCAAACGTTCCCTCATCACAACCCGTCCATCCTGTATTCTTTCCCATGTAAAACGTTGCCCATAACACCCCAAATCCATTAAACAGCACTGCGTTATAGTATTTCTAAAACCATCCAGAAATTGCATTGGTTGCGGCTGCCCACCCCACTTTTCTTCTCTATTTACCATATCATTAAAATCCCCCACCATACACCATGGTAAATTGGAAACCATAGCTAAGTTACGCATACATTCCCATGATTCTTGTCTACGTCACCGCTCAGGAAAACCATAATAACCCGTTAATCTCCAATCTCCCCGTTCATCCTTCACACAAACATCAATGAAATTCACACTAGATCCCAGTACCAACACTCTTCCTTCCTCTTTCCAAAATAACGCCACTCCACCACCATGATTCTCAGGAGGAACATAAAAATAATCGTGAAAATTTAACCTTCTACAAACCTCCTCCACCCGTGCCCTCATCACTCTTACCTCCATTAGAAATACCAACATTGGCCTATAAGCAGAAACTTTGTCCTGCAATTCTTGAACTTTCGCAGATCGGCCCAATCCGCGACAGTTCCAGCTTAACAAACTCATGGTTCATGGCAGGTCTGGTCTTTGCCAGATCCCGCCGGACAATTAGTTTCCATCATACCTCCCAACTCACCCCCCACTGCGCCATAAGCCTTCCTCTTCTTCGGATCATTCACCACCCGCGTCTCCTCCTTATCTACATTTATGTTGCCATATAACTGTACAACCCGCTGATCACGATCTACTTGATTCAAAGTAAGTCATTGTGATTGCAAAAGAACATCTTCCACACCCTCTCTTGTCAACGGGTTTCCATGTTCATCCCCTATCCATTTGTTATGCATGAGACTATTCATTCTACGCACCGGAGCTCGCAAAAAACTTGTATACTTCCTCTCCACCGGTCTCCCCTCTGCCGCATACATCACCGAACAAAACTGTTCTGTATGATCCAGCATTCCACAAGTTAGACAGAATGAAGTCAATCTCTCATACCAAAACAACACCATAAAAGCCTTGCCACCTTCCACTCTCAACCTCATACGTTGCTTTAAAGGCAGACGGACATCAATGGTTACCTTAATTCGCAAACAATCACAGCTGGACATTAAAAAATTATTATTATCAGCCTCAACAAACCTGCCCACATAATTACCAAGGGTTTCACAGAATGGAAGCGTGAAAAACCCCCCTGGCACTTCATACACTTGAATCCAGAAATCAACCCAATACAACTCCATAGTCGTTGGATCCACACCACTCTCAACCGTCCTCATCACCATAGTTTTATTATTAAACGACCAAGGTCCTCCCATTATCACCCGCTGCAAATCCACTGGATGAAAAAATCGACACGTAAAAAGGTTAAAACCAATTTTCTTGAAATTTACTCGATGTTTCGATCTCCACACAAACGCCAAGGTATTTTGAAACGCAACAAAATTCACATCTCTATCCATCAAAATACGTCCCACAATCAACAAGTTAGAATTCGAAATTGGAACATATGGTTGAGGTATCACAAATTCTATTTTGTCATCATCCACATTGAGCGTTTGATGAGTTTGTAATAGTTGATCTGCCATAACAGCAATCGTAGGAAACAGGAACACGATGAACGATGAAAATCACAAGACAAAACACCTAACAAAGGTTAGGAATAAGAAAGAATCGCCGTCAAAATCTAACTACCTGTGCAAACTTCACAGGAAAAAACGCTAGCAACCCTAGCGACTCTGTCATATTATTTTTATTAATTTCGTAACGATAATTTTAAATTTAAACATAAAATATGTTTTATATATAAATTGTAATTAATGAATTGAATAATATTATATTATCAAATTAAATAATTATTTTAAAATTTTTGTAAAATGTAGAAAACACAATCAAATACTACCTTACACTTTTTTAGAGTTCAAAATATTCAAGTTTAGTATTGATAATTTTATGGATTGGGTTAGGTAGATTAAAATTTTATTTATATATTATTAAACTACAGTAATCATATTTTATAACTAACCTAAACGTACTTTAATCTATCTACACCAAACTTAAACCTAAGTTAGGGTTTTGAAATATAAAAAATTCAAAAAATTGGAGGTAGTATTAATTAAGTTGAACGCTAATACTCCCTTCGTTCTACAATAAATATCCCAACTAATTTTTCAACTTTTTGGCGTTCAGCTAGGTTATCTTTTAGTATCTGATAATTAGAAAAGAAACTATGTAATCTTTTTTTTTATTTTTAAGATAAACTTTTCATCTAAAAATTGCTATTCCTATTTTACTAAAGAAAATCTGTAATAAAACTAAGAGTCTATTTAGGACATGTTTCTTTGTTTAAAATAAAATATTTAGGACGTGTTTAGTTAACCACTGATAATTGGTATAAACTTATAATAGATAGTGGTGGTTGATTACTGATCTATAATAACAGATGATAAATGATTTTTATTAATGTTTGGTACTATATGTATTAAATTTTTTTTTTAACACATGATCTTTAATGTAATCTAAACGGTTAGAATGATGCACTTCTTGATAAAAAGAAAAAAAGTAAAACCGCTTGATTGGTGGTTAAGCACCCCATATAAGATTTTTTTTTTAAAAAAAAATTTGACCCAAATAAGAATTCTAGACGATTTAAAAGATTGAAAGCTTTTAGTTGGTTATCCCTCGTTAAGTCTGGTAATTATCTTGAACAAAACATTGTGTTTCATATCAGGGGTAAAAGGTGACGTTCATAATAATATTACTCCAATTATACCCTTGATTTGGTTATTTTTCAAGTAATTTTGTTTTTTCTTCCCATCTCTTTTCGATTTCTTTCTGTAGTATTTTGAAAATTTTCTTTCCTCATCCTTACTGATGAAACTGCACTTACTCCATTTCATCCTTGTTTGTAATTGAAATTGGCAGCGGAGGAAGCTACCGTGTCTTTGTTATAAAAGCAAGAACAATTAATTATGTGTGTTAATTAATGAAGAAACTCTAATGAAGATTGTGATTTCTTTTTATGGTATGCTGGGGAGTATTAAAAAAAAAAAAGGATAATCAAGTCTTAAGCAAGTATCAGGTTAGAATAGTAAATTTGAAGAATTAAGTAAAGGTTTGTGAGCAAGAAAAAATTGACTTACAAAAGAATATTGTTATGTAGCAAACAGAATGAAAGACAAAGAAGGGAAGAAGAAAATATTACTGAATGAGAAGAAGAAATTGATTTTTTCATATTGAATCTATTTGATGAGGACTTATTATTGTTAAATTAATTTGTGTAATGGGGTGAAGTTTTATAAAATGGGTTTAGGAAATGAAAGCCATCATTGATCATAACTAACTTCAATTAATCCAACTAAAATAAACTTTGAACTTTTAATTCCATTCAAAATTCTTATTTGCGGTCCAGAGTTAACTTCACTTAAAATTCGTATTGCGGTTACATATTGATCATTTTAGGGTGAAAATGATATAAAATCTCTAAATATGATGAAATTGAGAGTGAGAATGTTACTTAAGCCCTATTTTACAATTATAAAAACAATAATTGGTTTATAATAAATTTATGACTGTTTATAATAATTAAAAAAATTATTTTTTATAAAATAATTATAAAAAAGGGGCAGTTTGGTATAAATCCATATATTTTTAGTTTTTAAATTTATTAATATCTAGTTTAATTGTGGAAATTGAAATTTCTCACGGTAGTTAAAAAAATTACCTATTTTCTCTTTAAAAAAAAATTGAAATACGTACTTTCTAGAAATTAGATGTTCTTTTCTCTTATGGCAAAAAATATATATATATATATTTCTTTTCTATCTTCAACTAACAATATCTAAATAATCAAAACTATTACGAGACTCATGTACTATATAACTTTTTGATATAAGATCCATCGGCATACTAATAACATTATCTAGTCCCTAAACTTTGTGCATGTAGAATACAAAGTCCTTATTTAACGTTGTTAAAGCACGTAGATAACCTTCAAACCTTTGGGTAAAAAAAAAAAAAAAAGATAACCTTCAAACGAAAGTCGCGTGAACTTATCTTCTTCTACTTAAAGTTCCAAACTTCATCTTCGTTTCCTTTCCCAAACAATTTGCTCTCACCACCATTTGCCTCCTTCAAGGGCGGACCCAAAAATTCTTATCAGGGTCGGCAAACTTTAAACTAATGATAATAGAAATATAAAAAATATTAATTTATGTTTTATTATGAAATTTGTTATAATATATTTTTTTACTATTTAGTTTATAATAATAATAATTTATAATATATTGTTTTTTTAATATTTATTTTAAAATTTATTACTATTATTATTATTATTATTATTATTATTGAATTAAAATAAAATTTTCTTATGTTAGAGACAATATCTATATTTTTATAATTTCAAATTATATACTATATGATAATTGATTGAAAAATAATGCTTATAAAGTGTAATTTAAAAAATAAAAAAATTGATAAATTAATTAAAAATGTAAAAGATAACAACTAAATTGATTGGAGAAATTTCATTAAACAATGAATATAACAATAAACAAAAAAAAGATTTACATATGAATAATTTGGTTATTGATAAAAAATTTATTAGATACTAAACAAACAAATAAATAAAAATTTAAAATGGGTGAGGGTGGGCTTGATCCTAGGCTTCAAGTGGGTCCGCCCCTGGCACCCGTCCACCACCTTCAAAGCTTTCCGACGAAATTATGATTGCTAATAGCAATCCATCTCCGATCATGCCCAGTAGATGGCCAAAGAGAAATTCAAACTCAAATAAAAGGGACAAAAAATAAGTACATTGGAGCCTTCGATTTAGGCTCTGCAAGCCTCGCCGACTTCATCGTTGCTCAACTCCTCCTCCACCATTACAGCGGTCACCGTCACGTTCCCACCATCATTTTCCTTTTGCTGAAATCAAACCGAAGCAGACAACTTGACTACTTTCTAGAAACCAAATCTCGCACCCCACCACAAATCGTCAAACCACCAACCTCAACCAATTAGACAGCCTCTCAAGATTCAATCCCACCACTAGTCTCCAACACACTCCACCGCCCGATCTTCTCTTACCGATCAGAAATGAACTATAGACTTTTGCTCTATGTCTTAAAATCCTATGACCGAGCAAAAGAGTCCGATCGATTATGAAGCAGTGGTAACTAAAGCCTTCACTTATGTGTATTTTGCACCAATTTTCATTATTATTCATCTCATTCTTAAGGGAATTTAAAAATATTTTTGCATTTTGATAAGTGTTTATTAAAATAAAATGGTTAATGCTTTTTTGCAATTGTTGGGTTTTGATAGGTGAGGAAGGAAGAAAAAGAAGAAGGAGAAGAAACAATGGAGGAAATGGGTTTTGCAATTGTTGGGGTTTTGATATGGTAAAGAGTCTTAGATTAAAATTGCCTTGGCAAGTCATCATCCCATCGGTTGAAGTTTCTACTACTTTTATGTTTATGAACTTTTCTTCTATTTCGTTCATGAACTTTGGATTGTGTGGTTTTTATTGATTATGTGGTTTGTATTTTGATGATAGTGGAGGCATATTTTGATGTTGTTTTGTATTTAGTCTCAATGTTGTTGTTTTTCTTGCTTGTCTATTTATCTTCATGGTGATGGCCGGAATGGAAGGAGCGTAGGTGGTGGCGTGGTGATGAAGAAGAAGAAGCAGAAAGTGGTGGTGACAATAGTGGCATAGTGATGATGAAGCAATAGTGGAAAGTGGCTATGATGGAGCAATACTGGAAGAATATACGAAATAATTATTTTTTTGCTTAATTTCTATTGAATTGATGACGTTTTGAAGTTTTCAAAGCTATTAACGCGCTCCTTGTTAGTTTTTATACACGCTTCGTTTGTTTTTTCCAAAAAGGTATTCGTATATATTTTTTTATAAATTAAGGGCCTTGATATTATTAGTACGCTGATGGAACTTATGTTAAAAAGTTGTACAGTATAATTGTAATAGTTTTGTCCCATCTTAATTATTCAACATTAACAATGTTTTTTAAGATTAAAAATTTTTATGAAATTTACAATATTTGTTTCAAGAACATTCAAAGAATTTCATAAAAATACACTAATTCTATATTCCGACAATTAAATTTATAATAAAGAAAGGGAATTGTTATTTCCAGAGCAATATTTGTTAATGCCAGAGCAATCACCCTTTTATTTTTTCATTATTTGCTCTGGCATTAACAAATATTGCTCTGGAAATAACAACTCCCTAAAGAAATAGCATTTTATTATTTTGAGTAAAACAGTAAAAGTGAAAGACGGAGTGTTGTGATTGAATTATTAAAGAGCAGAGTTAAAAAAAGTCAGTTTCGTAATTTAAACTTTCCAATCAATTTACCAAATGTATGATCAAAGCCGTAGAAAAGATGGGTCCCACTTTTTGCAGACAAATCCTAAAGCTTAAAATAGAAGAGATGAGGAGTGATTGGCCAGTACCTAAATCCTGTGTAACGTCACTGTAGGTGATCCTAACTCTTGATTCATCTAATCTTAAGTATGCAATTGAAGGCCATGTCGGCTCCTTCCTTCTTCTGTGTGGTCACGTCCACGTAATCATTTCACCAAACTCTTATTTATTTATTTATTTATTTATTTATTAAATTTAAATAAATAGATAAATACATTTGCATGTACAAATGACGTATTTTTTATTTATCATTTTCTTAATATAATCCAAAATTACTTAAACAAAAAAAAATGTATGTACGTTCAATTATTATGTTGGCACTATGTGACATTTTTTATTATTTGAGACCGGCTCAGTGCTATTAAATGGTTTTCTTTAAATAAGGTGAAATATTCAAATGAAATTAAGAGATTCATAAATTATCCTTTTGCACATCATCAAACAATAATGGTATCCAATTTCCCTAAAAGGGAAAATAATGTTCTCCTAATCCAATTGTTTGACCAATAATTAATTTGTATATGTATTGAATGTTCGGACATGCTTCAGTTTGAACTGTTGAAATGGATATTGAATCAATGCTTAATCAGAATTGTGCTTGAATCGGATCGAATCATCGTGATTTCACGGTTCAGGTTCAAACAAAATATGAATTAGAACTGTGATTCAATCGAAATCCCCCTGAATCATGTTGAATCCATATTTGAACCATGTCAAATTGAACCGCATTTGAATCAGCCAAACACACTTTGCTCCTTGTACTTTGGCTGAAAATCCTTTTGGCTCCTTATAATTTGCGAGTAACCTATGTGCTCCATAAACTTTCAAAAATCGATAATTTTGATCCTTGAATTTGGAGCGTTAACTATAATTGCATATGGGCGATTAAATAGTGCCACTTGGAGTAAAAAATGCTGACATGGCATGAAGTAGAAACCATTTTCCTGTAAACTTTGGGTAAAAAGACATTTTACTACCTAAGTTCTGCGAAACACCACCTTGATTTGTGAACTTTCTAAAACAATATATTTTACCCAAAGTTCAGGGGCAAAAAGGTTTCTACTCTTTGTCACGTCAACGCGTGTTTTACACGTAAAAGGAAGCTGTTTGGCCATATGTGACAAAGGAGCATAACGTATTTATTTTTAAAAGTTCAAGGAGCTATAATAAGTGTCCCGCAAACTACAGGGAGCCAAAAGGATATTTATCAAAAGTACATGGAGCAAAGTATGTAGTTGGCCCATTTGAATCATATAAATGGACGGTTTATAAATCAAACCATGAACCTCTAATTTGGTTTGATTTTGATTCATGTCCTTGAATCTTGAACATCAGTTTAAGAATCGCATGGCTCCCTTCAATACACCAATACACGCATACCATACAAATACAAATGTTAATTACTATATGACAACAATAAAGGATATCCATAAAAGGAGTTAATGTTTTTTCTCTACATCAAACAATAATATTATAACTAATTAAAGATAATGTTTAAATATAAACTCTTACATTAATTTAATGACGAATGATAATCATTGTAATCTAATTAACAAGGAGAAACCAGACTTTTTCAAAATATGGTGATGTACCTTATTATGAGTAAAATTTAAATTGGAAGTCAAAATTTGATGATGAGACTTGGGTTGAACCGAAAATAAATAACATGTATCAAAATTATTATAAAGAAGGACCGTAGAATACGTCAATATTATTGAGAATTTTTTAATATACAAGATGAAATACTATATATACATACAGCAGAAGGGATGTTATTTTCATAAAAGAGATTATTTCTTACACTCCATCAAAAAATTTAAGAAGAACATTCAAACAATATATCATAAATAATTTATAAAATTATAGCTTTTGGTCTATAAATTATATGGAAAAAAGATAGAAATCTTTGGTCGGTGGGTTAATTCATTTAGAGAAAGAGAGAGAGAGAGAGAAAGAAAGAAAACAGAAATATTTTTAGACAGTAAAAATAAATTACCATTACCATACCTATGCTTCATAGAAATAAAGATGAAACACATTGAGACATGGTAATTTTGTTCAGGAAAATGAAGATCCTTTTGTCCTTGTTTGAGTGGTAGAAAAATCAAGAAGATTATTTACTCAAGGTACTGAGGTTATTTCGGTAAAATCCTTTTAACCATTTATACATTGAGTTTATTTTTTAATAGGTATTTTGGGGAAGGGAGTGGGGTGGGGATTTGATACTTACTGGCACATTGGAATTAGCGACAACATACTTACAGCTACGCCACCATATTTGACAATAAGTTTTATTTTTTTTTTCCAATTAAATTAGATATTATCTCTGCTCATTTAAAAGTGAGACTTTAGGAGGATTTTTTATTGTTCCTAAATAAGTGAAACTTTTGATATTTTTGGTAAAATTTGGACGATTTTGCCTTTTATCTTATAGTGGATGTAATTTATTTTTAGTGCGTGTGAGGTCCACTAAGATGTGAGTTGATTACCTCTTAGGATAGAATGGAAAGAAAATTATAGAAAAAATGAGGATAAATAGTAAAAGTCTTAATTTTTTAGGAACGGAGATAGTATTTATCTTCTTTGTACGAAAAATTGTAAATTTTAAATTTTTTTTTTAAGGTTCAATTCAAAGCATATAGGATTATTTGTATAATGAATTAATCAATTTTTTTACGGATGAGGTGTTTTGTTGGGCATCAATTTTTAAATTAATCAATTAGTTAGGATAACTGTATTGAATTATTACATGAGATAACAACCGCTTTTAGAATAGGTCAAAACACTAAACGCTAATTTTTTTTAATATTCGATAAAATAATTTTGGAAAACTTTTAGATGTTTAAATAGTGTTTTATTAAAACTAACCCATGTAACTTTCAGCGTTTTATAAATAATTACTATAAATAATTATTCAAACAACTAAACACTGGTCAAATAATTAGTTTTATTAAACACACCCAAACTCAAAAATGTTTCCTTTAAAGAGTTGTACACATTTGATGGTGGAAAGAGATTGTGGGAAGTTACCTTTGTAGCAATGCAAGCACGTAACAACACATATGGAAGGAAATAAGCGAAAGCATCTCCACCAAAGATTACTCATGTACCCCCGTAGAGATGTGGAGGCTATTTGAAGTAAACTAAGTGTCAAACTACTCAAGTATCAATATGAAGGATGAAGAAACTCAAAGGGTCCTTAACCAATCAAACAAATAATCACTCAACAACAACAACTTACAATGAGTTTTATCCTTTCAATTGCATAAGTACAAATATAATTTGTCGATTCAATTCCAAAATTATCTTTTACTCTTACAATTGATGCTATTTTACAGAACTCCATGGATTTAGTTCCAAAACTTTTGCTTTTCATCTTATCCTAAACTCTTTGTCCATTCCATTCTGAAGCAGTTTCTACCTCACACTAGCATCTTCGTTGATTTAATCCCAATGTTGTCATCTAAAACTTTATCTTTTCGTCGATTCAATTTTGAAGAGATTGGCCTCACTTACATCACTTAATTATTCCGTCGATTCATTTCTGGAGTGATTGAGTCTCACATTAAATTTTTCACAAATTTGTCTAGCCTTTTTTATAACCATTTTATATTTAAGGGTATTTTCATAAGCTTAAAATAAGTACTTTTCAAATTATAAGCACTTTTTAGATTATAAATTATCCATTTACCTTTTTTAAGTTTTTTTTTCCTCTTTTTTTTTTTTTTTCTAAAATGCTTATTTTCTTATAAGCAGTTTTAAAACAAATTACAGTTTGTAGTTTTTTCAAAACTACTTATTTTAAGCTGTTTTAATATTTTTTCATTTACCCTTATATCCTTATATATATTGAATAGTTCTAAATACTCTTAGCTTATTTTAAGTGTTTTTTTCAGCTTAAACTCTATAAGTTAAGAAGCAGATGTTTAGGAAACACGTTAGTATTTAAGACAATAACCTCTCCTTTTAAAAGGCGCAGCAGCGTGCATTCAGAATATCACCATTATAGGTTTTTCAGCAAAAAGGATTGATGTGATTAGGAAAAAACAATTCCTAATCTTGATTAATCTATATCTCAAATTATTAACCAATTACAATGATTTCGCATGCATCATGGATAAATTTATAAATAAATGTATTTGCTTTCTCAACATTAATAAAATGTTAAATTATATTTATTGTTTTTAATCACGAAAAGGTTTACAATTAAATGTTTAATTAACTACCAAATTTTTATAAAATAAGTGTGTGTGTGTGTGTGTTTTTTTTTTTTTTTTGTTAGACTTTTGTCACCAAATAAATTATTTTATGTGATTGCTTTAGTTTTCACATGTCTATATTACATTTCCTTCTCTTTTTTATTGTCTTTCAATTTACTTTGGAATGAAATGTATGGTGAAGAAATATCTAAATAATATGAGACCTTATTGGATAAAATAATCATGTTGGGTGATTCACATGATTTCTTAATTAGAAATAAATCATACATAAACTTTTTGTTATCTATATAATTATCAATTAATTTTAATATATTTATATTTATATTGCTATTTATTATTATTATTATTATCTTCTAAATACATACCACTATCAAACTAAAGGAATGTATTACGTACAAGCCTGCTTTAGTATTATGAAAACCAAAAATGTCATTTTCAGAAAAACAAAGAACAAAATAAGGACAAAATTAGGGTCAATATGATAACTACAATAATTAAGTTTTTCGAAATCCAAATCAAGATTTTGCTTTTGGAAATTCTAATTAAAGCTCTAAATCAACCAGTTTTGGCAGTTGTAAAGTTACTATAAGCGTGATTGTGATACCATCATAAGCTTAAGCGCATGAGATTAAGAAATAATTGGGTCAAAAAGGTCCTTACCATAAGCTTAAAAGTTTTAAAAATTTAAAAAAAGGTCCTAACCATAAGCTTTAAGACATTTATGTATATTAAAATTTGGGTATATTTTAAAAATTTTAATTTTTTTTAAAGAAAATACTTTAATATCTTTAATAAAAAAAAAAAAACAGGCAATATACAATTAATAGATCGTATAAATAGTGAATTTCATATTTTAATAATGTGAAGGAGATGCAAAATTTCATATTAAAATAAAGAACTCATAAATATTTGGTTGATATCCCTCGTGAAGGAAATCCTGCTTTAAAAGTAGTTGGAATCTGACCATTTATGCTTATTTATTTTCCTTTCTATTAGATTGGGAGATTTTAAGAGTTCATAAGAGCATCCCCAATAGTACTCTTTATTATAAAGAGCATATTTTGCACAATAAAGAGCATCTTAAGAAATTTTTAAATATAAAGAGTAAATAAATTTGTACAACTCCAATAGACTCTTTATATTTTCAATCTTCATATTGATTTATCCAATAAACATTTAATGTTTAATTTTTTCTCTCTTTATGTTTGCATTGAGAAGATGAAAGAGAAAATTAATTTTAATAAAGAAATAGATATCAATTAATATATAGTATAGGGAATTGAAATATTTTAGAGTAGAGAGTTAGTTTGGCTCTCTACATGTA